>JAHIAM010004428.1:0-98292 GCA_021605205.1 Aegilops longissima | reverse complement strand
AAATCCTTCCACTACTATTTCTTCGAAAAACGAGGAGTGTGTCAGACTCGATCCTAAGTCACACCGATCTAGCATGTAACACATCATATCACTTTGCGCCTCACGCACGGTATTCCCACGGGTGTCGCTTACCATGGCCCGGGACCGCTTATGCCTTTTGGCTCACGATATGATAGTGTTGCTAGCATCCATATGACAAAGAATCCGGCCGACATGGCTAGTCGTGAACCCAAAGCGGCGCTTAACCCATGGGGACAGGCATACATGAATCACATCGAGCATGTCGGTCATCAACGATGTATTCGGCTGTAGCACTGGCTAACAGACTCCGTATCCCGGCTGTAGCAGTGCTAGGCAGACTCAATACCACCAAGGTGACATTTCAAGGGATGTATATAGGAACGGCGAAACACATGCCGCCACCAAGTGTCCAAGCAGAGTATCGGGCTAGCAGACTCGTGAACCGGGTCAGAAGCGACTACTATCGCCGTAAGCACGAGACTACATTTCCCCATATGAGAGGCTGCCAAGGATAAACAACTAGTTTGTCGGATCCCACACATACCAAGCATTTCAAACATACACACAATATGCTCAATATGTAAATACGACGTGGCATCACAACATAACTCTACGACTCAGATATTATTCATTAGGCCCGAGGAGCGAGATATTACAAACATGGGTCTCATGACCCAACACTCGTGAGCATACAAGTCAAAGCACAAGCGAAGCTAAACATGTCCGGGTACGCATAACTATAAATGGAAAAGGCCGAGAAGCCCGACTATCTACCGATCCCGCCGAGGCACAAGATCGTAGCTGAGGTAACAAGCTAAACGTCAAGTCCAAGCGAACTACTAGCTAGACCGACGCCTCTCTCGCAAAACATAAATAAGCAAACGTGAGTACAATTGTACTCAGAAGACTTACATCGTAACTAACTACATATGCATCATTATCAAAGGGGGTGGAGTTTGACCGCAGAAGCCAGCTTTGACTCGTGGCTATCCTGAACTACGAATCGCAAGTAACTCTTTTGAGGTGGCATACACGAGTCCACATATTCACCATATCAATACACCACTATGGACCCGATCCCGCCTTCCCACGAGAACGCCATCCATAGCACTCACGCTTATCTTGCGATTTTAGAGTATCCACTTTCACTTGTCTATGAACCGATATAGGCAACCCGTAAGTCCTTTTCATGGACACGGCTATTCAATAGATCATATTAAACCCTCGCAGGGTGTACTTCTTCACACACGCTCACCACTTACCGCTGCATACACGACATGTACTGCAACCTTCAAGCGAAGCCCAACGGTGTCGGCCACGCCTACCTAAACACTCGAGTCCCTAGTCCAGGTTTATCGCCTATTCGGTTCCATCCGCAGGAGTCCGCCGAGGTTTCCATACAGCCCCGAACGATGTGTGCAGGGTTCCCAGATACCAAACGGGCACTCTGCACACCGGCCACGGTGTATCTACCGATCATAGCCCACCCCTAGGGTCAGCGCCACGCACGGCCTCCAACACATATCCTACAAACACCGTAAACTAGTTGCAACTCCCGGACAGAGAACAAGGGTGGTTAAGAAGTTTAGAGGGTCCATTGGTTTCGGGCCCAATGCGTGGTAGTAACTGCTTCATGGATCACAAACACGTAACTCAGTTCTCGAGGACGGCTGTAATGAGACAACCCACCATGTACTCCTACATGGCCTCTCACCGCTACCTTTACCAAATCATGTTCACACACTTAGCTCACACACAATAGGACATGTTCATAACAATTCCCATTCATTCCCGATGAATCAGACCCGACTCAACTCTAAGCAGAGCAGCATGACAAACAAGCATAAATGAGTAGGCACAACATGGCTCAAACAATTCCTACTCATGCTAGTGGGTTTCATCTAATTATCGTGGAATGACAGTCATGCAAAGGATCAAGGGGTTCAGCCACCGCAGCAAGTAACACATGAGTCGTTGTTGTCCTAATGCAGTAAAATAGAGCAGGGCGAGAGAGTGGGATTGTATCGAATGAACAAGGGGTTTTGCTTGCCCGGCACTTCAAGATAATATAGTTCTTCATCGGTGTCATCGAATTCATCGCTTGTACGTCGCTCACCGAGAGGGGACAATTACCGCAAACAAGAGAGAACACAATCAATGCAATGCACATTCACATGAATGACATGTCATATTAAGGTACTGAATTCACCTAATGCAATAATAATCCAAGTTAGTTGAAGTGGAATTCAAACAAGGTTGAACTCCAACTCCAAATGTTATTTCATAAATTACCCTAATCATGATTCATCCTATTCAGTGAGGTTAACTTGTTCAAACATGCATGGTCATGGCATAAACAGATTCTTCATATTTTTCTGATCATTTTCATATATAAATTATTTCCATCCGAAAGTTACGTTGAATTTCTATGATTTATTGAAGTTTAGGGTATTTTCTCGAATTTCCTGAATTAAAATAATTCCAGAAATCATTATTATGCCAAGATGACAGAGGCGTGACGCCGCAAGTCAACTGGGCGGACCAGGTCAAACCGGCAGTGGGTCCCACGGTCGAGTAATTAGCTTAATTAGATTTTAATTAAAACTAAACCTAGTTAGTTAAATGTATCGGGCCCCACCGCCATTGACTCAGAGAGTCACCAGGCCCACCCGTCAAGGTCAAGGTCGGCTGTCAAGCTTAACCGCCGGGCAGCGACGCGGCGGCGGGAGTGAGCTTTTGCCCGCCACCAAAAGGGTCGCGAGGTATCTACGTGAGCCGGGATGAGCCGAGGCTCTTGGTGGAGTGGTTTGAGCTCTGGGCGGTCGGAATCGACGCCGGCAAGCATTTATGCGGCCGCGGAGTTCGGGCGAAGCTCGGGCTCGAGCGCTGCGGCGCACTAGAGGGAAACGAGGGTGCATGGGGTTCCCGGTGTCAGGGTGAGCCCAGAGGTGGGGTTGGCTTTGAGCCATTGGGGCTCTAGCCACGCCGGGCGACGAGGCACGGCGGCGATGAAGCCTCGCCGCAGTGGGAACGGTGGCTAGAGGAGGAGAACGAGTCGGGAAGAGGGGAAACGACAGGGGAGCTCACGGCGGTGCGGGCGATGGCATCGGCGAAGCCTGGGAGGCACCGGCCGACGAAATTGCCGATGAAGTCCGGCGGGTCCGAGAAGGGGAAAATGGCGGGCGGCGCCGGGCGCCTCCGGCCGGGAGGCTCGGGTGGAGGAGGGCGAGGATGGAGGGCGGGCTTGTGGGCTAGTCGGTGAAGCAAGGGAGGCGGTGGTCAAGGTGCACGCCGGGCGGCGGGCGGACCTGCTCGGGTTCGGGAGAGAGAGAGGAGCAGAGGAGAGGAGGGCGCCTGAGAGAGGAGAGGGACGAGGGGGTTCGGGAGGCGCGTGGCATCTCCCAAGGCCGAGGGGTAGCCAGCAGGCGAGCAGGAGGAGGTGGAGGCCAAGGCGTGGTCGCCAGAAACCTCCTCCGCCATCGGCAGAGGTAGGCGACGAGCGGCGTGGCGGTTGGTGGCTGGGCCACCAACCGGCCAGCGAGCGAGGGGGAAGGCTGGTTCTGGACGCCGGGTAGGTGGGCTGTAAGCGCCAGTAGTCCTTCTCTTTTTATTTCCATTTTCTATTTTCTGTTTTGTTTTAGTTTAGTAAAATACTAAACTATTTAAATAAATCCTGAAAATAATTGTGGGCATTAACTGAATTATTACAGAGGCCCTTAACTATTTTCAGAATTGTTGAGCATTTAAAATATTAATAGTATTTAAATGCCCCAATTCAAATACAATATGGTTTATTCAAAATCCAAAATGCCTTGGAAAAATATACATCATCTCTCGGATATGGGTTTCACCTTTCCATTAATCATGAACATTTTGCAAACCAATTTGGGTTCTTGAAAATATTTTGAATTTGAACCTATGTGAATTGCTTTAGTGCTAGGGCTTGACCATCCCCATTTCAAATTTCATGGAAATTAAACATGATGCATGGATGCAATGCTACTAGTTACAAGCAAGCTCTAGGGCTGATCTGGGTCAGATACTCACCCCTCACTAAACAAGAATCTCGCCTTTAGATTCAAGACGGAGGCAAGAGGAAAAGGAGGTCACAAACTATCACAATCTTCATGATCCATTTGCCCTTCTCAAGATGTTGATTCATTCCATCATCCTGGTCTTGACGCCCTTGCTTTCAAGATCTTCACCGACACTTACAATAGAAAGAAAGGGAAACCCTACATGATTCGATCTTCACGAAGATCAAGTAAACATGATTGACTCACGGACTGAGACGGTGACACATCTCGAGTTGAGACATAAATCACATCGAGAGGGATGGAAGAACAACGACGGGGTTTGATTGATGGCAACAATTCCACGCTTAGAAAGATGGTGGATGGTGTCAAGGTGGCGGGAAAATATTTACCATGATCCCGTAACGGGGCACCTCGAAAAAGGTGACGCAAAGAGCTATTCTCTTAAGTGGCAAAAAGAATTACTTTTGATATAGAGATCATTGAAACTCTTTATACCAGCCTAAGGCAATTCACAACGATCATTTCATGGAGTGCAAGGAATGGTACACTGGACTAGAATGGATGATGTAGACTACCTTGTTGAAGACAACGAATGGATGATTTTGCTTATCGTCGGAGGTGGAGGGACCCATGGTAGGTCCACTTTTGAGGATGATCCTAGGCAAGAATTACTAAGAAGGCAGCCCATAGTGAAATGGCACAAGGACGGTGCAAGCTGGGAACGAGATGCAATTGTTCGAATGTTCCAACCATCATATCTGCCGAGATTCAGATCTGGTTGGTGTTAGGATATTTCGCACTCATCATGTCCTAAAAGGAAGGGTTGCAACACACCGACGAGATGATGCTATGAGATTCTCGGATATGAACTACGATAGCAAGCTCCAAAACATGAGCTGGTTTTGCTACAAACATGTGAACACGCTTGTCCTAGACAAGCATGACCACATGGTAGTCTTATAATAAAACACCACCGAAGTTCGTGGGGGAACCATCATCGAGGATATCAAGTCTTAACATAAGTCATGATTAGCTCTATGAAAGAACTCCTTTTCCTTGAACAAATCAATCAGGGCTTGGTGTGCTAGGGATACATACGAATGAAGATGATCAGTCTATCAAACCATAGAATACTTTGCACATGCATGACGGACTTGGGATGATTCCACAGAGGCAAAACAAACCTTTCTCAAGTTCATGGCGCAACTTACACCTAAGGCACATGAATGCGAGGAAGTCACTCTTTCTATCCAAGCATAAGCTTCATGAACGGATCACGAAGGCATTGCTTACACAAGTTTCCAACACTAGGTTGATGTTCAACATGACTCATGGGGAGACAAATGCTACCGATGGGCTCAACAAAGAACTCATCGGAATTTCCATATCACCGACTTCCACCATCATGTGAACACGTTGATAGCATTGGTCGCACTAAAGATGTAATGGTGTATGCTCGAGGATCAACCACGAGTAAGACAACATCACGCATATCGTTGGTTCTGATTTGACTTGACGATTGCCCACACTCAAGTCAAAGGGTTGATATGACAATAGATCCGCAATCGATCACAGGACCAATCGATGAAGATATCATCTTTCTTCAACACACACTACACAAGAATATCCTTCTGAACTAACTAAGTTAGGCAAGCTTTTATCTTCCAACTCTCCAAATTGTTGTCTAGCTTAACCAACTAGCTTAGGATATCCAACACGATTCTGGAGAAAGGGTGGTTCACAAGAAACCAACTTGATTACGAGCTCAACATAACAGTCAGGAAACAACCCGGTAACACCTCCAAGAAGATATTTGGAAAGTCACGAACCACTGGTATGTTACTAAGCTCGAGAACAATCTTGCTTTTGAGGGCAAGACGATATGGTCGAACGAGTGAGGACTTGACAGGATCCTAACTCATAGATCGAAGGGTGCACCAGAACTAAGGACTAGGTAGCACGATCTATCTTAGAATGATGATTTAATAACCAACACGCTAAGAATGAGAATATTGTCCATTCACCACCAAACAACGAGGTTGCTGGGAGTATCGATTTCACACATCACAGTTCACTTGTTGGCATTCCGGTTACGACAACACGGAACCGAGAAATGAACAATGATGGCGAGAATAACACTACGCCAAAATTTCATGAGAGTTGGTGCAGTTCTCATGTCAATTCGACATAAAATGGCAATATTGTGGTAGAACAGTAATCAAAAGCTGAATTGGCATTTTGATCTCATGGATACAACTACTTTGACCCAACTCGATATGGATGAGGTATCGAGTTTGTTTCTCCTAGTCATTCCGTAATAGAATGGCTTGTCGGACCACAAGGATAATAGGCATTGATGACGAATGCACGACCACTCCTGACTATCAATTGATAGACGAAGGTCGGAATGCAACTGAAGAGAGCAACTCAGAGGAACATATAATTTTCTGAATTGTGGATGCACAGGTTAGTATGTCGAACGAAGCTCAACATTTCTTCCGGATAACCCATGCAGAAAGGTAGAATTGGCAGATTCACAATTATGAATGGAGAACTCCTCAAGAGCACTCTAGTTGTGATCTTTTGGTTCAAAAGAACTTCTGCCATAAGCGGTTCGTAGTATTTGGAAGAAGGAAATACCACGGACCTCGAGGACTATCGCAAAGGTTACTAATATCCTAAAGGCACTAGCAAATACTAACAACATGAAGTAGGATGAATCTCGGATTCAGAAACTCAGGAGTAGGATACCTACTACTACATGGCATCACGGGATGCTTTCAAAGTGATGGCCGTAATCAACACAATCGGGATACAAAAGCATTGCTAAATTGCTAGGTGACTTCCTAAACACCTAGGGTCATAAAATAACTCCAATATATATGTCGAGGCAATGGAGTACCTCGACCGATCGGGTTGGTGTGCTTAATCTGCCCAAAAGGACATCAGAACGGAAGAAGGAATTTGCAAATGCATCAAGCTATTTAGAGACCTGGATGACTTGACAGATAACGGCTGTAAATGCTCAAAAGATTTGAGACATCCCGCAGAAATGGTGGCATAACCACTCAACAACATCATAACAAGGTTCTAGAGATCAGCTATCATACAGAATAGTAGGAACTGAGCTGGGATTAAATCCAACAATCTTAAAAGTCTAGGATTAGTAACACGCCATCCTAATAGATAGATGAGAAGCCTAGTTCTTAAACCCCGTAGAAGAGAAGAGGATGACTCAGATCAAGGCCATGAGGTACAAGGAGTAAAAAGAGCCTTACGCTCCTTCCACAATCAATTCCTTACATAACTAAAGCATTTCTAGACACAACTTCAACCAGTTTGGCTTGGTAAACCTACAGCAAATCAGTTCGATACTAACGCTTGTCAGACCCCGATCCTAAGTCACACCGATCTAGCATGTAACACATCATATCACTTTGCGCCTCACGACGGTATTCCCACGGTGTCGCTTTACCATGGCCCGGACCGCTTATGCTTTTGGCTCACGATATGATAGTGTTGCTAGCATCCATATGACAAAGAACCCGGCCGACATGGCTAGTCGTGGAACCCAAAGCGCGCTTAACCCATGGGGACAGGCATACATGAATCACATCGAGCATGTCGGTCATCAACGATGTATTCGGCTGTAGCACTGGCTAACAGACTCCAAGATCCCGGCCAGCAAGGTGCTAGGCAAAGTTGGGGAACGCTGCGTAAAATTAAAATTTTTCCTACGGTTTCACCAAGATCCATCTATGAGTTCTACTAAGCAACGAGTAACGAGAGAGATTTTGCATCTACATACCACTTGTAGATCGAGTACGGAAGCGCTCTTGAGAGTGGTGATGATGAAGACGCTCCCAACGTGATTCCGATCACCGATGACCAAAGTACTGAAAGGACAGCACCTCCATGTTCAACACACGCTCGGGACGATGGCGCCTCCTCCGCCTTGATCCAGCAAGAGTGAAGGAGAGGTTGAGGAAGACACCCAATGGCAGCACGACGGCGTGGTGCAGCTGGTACGGTAGTTCTCCCAGCAGGCTTCGCCAAGCTCAAGGGAGAAAGGAGGTGTTGGGAGGGAGGCTGCGCCACAACTGTGTTGGCAGCCTCCCCCACCCCTCTATTTATAGGAGGAGAGGGTCAGGGGGCCGCCATCTAGGGTAAACCCTAGATGGGGGCGGCGGCCAAGGGAGGAGGGAGGTGGCTTGCCCCAAGCTAGGGGGCGCCTTTAGGGTTTACCTCCCAAACCCTAGCCTCATGGGCCTAGGTGGGAGGTGCGCCAGCCCACCAGGGCTGGCTCCTCCCACTTAGCCCATGTGGCCCCCGAGAGAGGTGGCCTCCCGTGGACCTCCGAACCTCCCAGAGTCTCCAGATTTTACCAGATACTACCAATCTTCCCGAGTCCGCTTAACCACTTTCCATATATAAATCTTTACCTCCGACCATTCCGAACTCCTCGTGACGTCCGGGATCTCATCCGGACTCAACAACATTCGTAATCACATACTTGTCTTCCTATTAACCCTAGGCCACCGAACCTTATGTGTAGACCCTATGGGTTCGGGAGACATGCGATATGACCGAGACTAGCTCAAGTCAATAACCAACAGCGGATCTGGATACCCATGTTGGCTCCTACATGCTCCTCGATGTTGTCATCGGATGAACCACGATGTCAAGGGTTCAAGTAACCCCGATTCTATTCCCTTTGTCGACGGTATGTTACTTGCCCGAGACTCGATCGCCGTATCCCAATACCTCGTTAGTCTCAGAATCGCAAGTCACTTTACTCAGCATCAGAATGCATGATCCCGTGACTGCACACTTGGTCACTTTGAGCTCATTATGATGATGCATTACCGAAAGGGCCCAGTGATACCTCTCCGTATACGGAGTGACAAATCCCAGCCTCGATCCGTGTCAACCCAATGGTCACTTTCGAGATACCGTAGTGCACCTTTATAGTCACCCAGCACGCCAGACGCTTGATACACCCAAAGCACTCCTACGGTATCCGGAATTGCACGATCTCATGGTCTAAGGAAGAGATACTTGACATTGGAAAAGCTCTAGCAAAACGAACTACACGATCTTTGTGCTATGCTTAGATTGTCTGTCCATCACGCCATTCTCCTAATGACGTGATCCCGCTTGTCAATGACATCCGATGTCCATAGTCGAAACTATGACTATCTGCTGACCAACGAGCTAGTCAACTAGAGGCTTACTAGGACGATTGTAGTCTATGTATTCACACGTATTACGATTTCCGGATAATACAGCTTATAGCATGAATAAAAGACAATTATCATGAACAAGGAAATATAATAATAATGCTTTTATTATTGCCTCTAGGGCATATTTCCAACAGTCTCCCACTTGCACTAGAGTCAATAATCTAGTTTACATTGTGATGAATCGAACACCCATAGAGTTCTCGTGTTGATCATGTTTTGCCCGCTGAAGAGAAAGTTTAGTCAACGGATCTCGCGATATTCAGATCCGTATGCACTTTACAAATTTCTATGTCTCCATCCCTAACATTTTCACGGATGGAGTTGAAGCGACGCTTGATGTGCCTGGTCTTCTTATGAAACCCGGCCCTTGGCAAGGGCAATAGCTCCAGGTTGTCACAGTAAGAGTTTGATCGGCCCCGACGCATTGGGTATGACTCTAGGTCGGTGATGAACTCCTTCACCCAAATTGCTTCATGCGCTGCCTCCGAGGCTGCCATGTACTCCGCTTCACATGTAGATCCCGCCACGACGCTCGCTTGCAAAATGCACCAGCCATCGCCCACCATTCAACATATACACGATCCGGTTTGTGACTTAGAGTCATCCAGATCTGTGTCGGCTAGCGCCGACGTAACCTGTTACGACGAGCTCTTCGTCACCTCCATAAACAAGAAACATGTCCTTTGTCCTTTCAGTACTTCAGATATTCTTGACCGCTGTCCAAAGGTTCCTTGCCGGGATTACTTTGGTACCTTCCTACCAAACTTACGGCAAGGTTTACATCAGGTCCGTACACAGATGGCATACATAATAGATCCTATGGCTGAGGCATAGGGATGACACTCATCTCTTCTTTATCTTTTGTCGTGGTCGGGCATTGAGCTGAGCTCAATCTCACACCTTGCAATACAGCAAGAACCCTTTCTTGACTGGTCCATTTTGAACTTCTTCAAAATCTTATCAAGGTATGTGCTTTGTGAAAGACCTATGAGGCGCCTCGATCTATCTCTATAGATCTTGATGCCTAATATATAAGCAGCTTCTCCAAGGTCCTTCATTGAAAAACACTTATTCAAGTAGGCCTTAATGTTGTCCAAGAATTCTATATCATTTCCCATCGAAGTATGTCATCTACATATAATATGAGAAATGCTACAGAGCTCCCACTCACTTTCTTGTAAACGCAGGCTTTCTCCATAAGTCTCAAGATAAACCCAAACGCTTTGATCATCTCATCAAAGCGAATGTTCCAACTCCGAGATGCTTGCACCAGCCCATAAATGGATCGCTGGAGCTTGCATACTTTGTCAAGATTCTTAGGATCGACAAAACCTTCTCGGTTGCATCATATACAGCTCTTCCTTAAGATAACCGTTATGAACGCTGTTTTGACGCCCATCCGCCATATCTCATAATCATAGTATGCGGCAATTGCTAACATGATTCGGACGGACTTAAGCTTCGCCACGGAGAGAAAGTCTCATCGTAGTCAATCCCTTGAACTTGCCGATAACCCTTAGCGACAAGTCGAGCTTTATAGATGGTGACATTACCATCCGCCCCCGCCTTCTTCTTAAAGATCCATTTGTTTTCTATCGTCACGATCATCGGGCAAGTCACCAAAGTCCACACTTTGTTTTCATACATGGATTCTATCTTGGATTTCATGGCTTCTAGCCATTTGTTGGAATCTGGGCCCGCCATTGCTTCTTCATAGTTTGAAGGTTCACCGTTGTTCAACAACATGATTTCCGTGACAGGGTTGCCGCATTCACTGGTGCGGAACGTGTCCTAGTGGACCCACGGTTCAAGAGTAACTTGATCCAAGTACCTTGATCATCATCATGAATTTCCTCTTCATTGGTGTAGGCATCACAGAACATTTTCCCGAGCTGCACTACTTTCCTGCTCAAGAGGTAGTACTTCATCGAAGTTCTACTTTCCTCCCACTTACTTCTTTCGAGAGAAACTCTTTTTCCGTAAAGATTCCGCTCTCGGCAACAAAGATCTTGCCTTCGATCTAAGTAGAAGGTATACCCAAAGGTTTCCTTAGGGTATCCTATGAAGACGATTTTTCCGACTTGGGTTCGAGCTTTTCAGTTGAAGTTTCTTGACATAAGCATCGATCCCCAAACTTTCGAAACGATACTTAGGTTTCTTCCCAAACCATAATTCATACGTGTCGCCTCAACGGATTTAGACGGTGCCCTATTTAAAGTGAATGTAGCTGTCTCTAGAGCGATCCCCAAAATGATAGCGTAAATCGGTAAGAGACATCATAGATCGCACTATATCCAATAAAGTGCGACACGACATTCGACACACCGCTATTACCGAGGTGTTCCAGCGGCGTTAGTTGTGAAACGATTCCACATTTTCTTAAGTGTACCAAATTGTGACTTAAATATTCTCCTCCACGATCCGATCAGAAGAATTTTATCTTTCGTCACGTTGATTCTCTACTTCATTCTGAAATTCCTTGAACTTTTCAAAGGTTTCAGACTTGTGTTTCATCAAGTAGACATACCCATATCTACTCAAGTCATCTCGTGAGAGTGAGAACATAACGATATCCTCCGCGAGCCTCAACGCCATTGACCGCACACATCGGTATGTATGATTTCCAACAAGTTGGTTGCTCGCCCATTGTTCCGTAGAATGGAGTCTTGGTCATCTTGCCCATGAGGCATGGTTCGCATGTGTCAAATGATTCATAATCAAGAGACTCTAAAAGTCCATCAGATGGAGCTTCTTCATGCGCTTGACACCAATGTGACCAAGGCAAAAGTACACAAGTATGTGGGACTATCGTTATCAACTTTACATCTTTTGGTATTCACGCTATGAACATGTGTAATACTACGCCGAGATTCATTAAGAATAAACCATTGACCATCGGAGCATGACCATAAAACATATCTCTCATATAAATAGAACAACCATTATTCTCGGATTTAAATGAGTAGCCATCTCGCATTAAACGAGATCCAGATACAATATTCATGCTCAAACTTGGCACCAAATAACAATTATTAAGGTTCATAACTAATCCCGTGGGTAAATGAAGAGGTAGCGCGTCGACGGCGATCACATCGACTGAACCATTCCCGACGCCAAGATCGTCACCTCGCCCTTCGCCAGCCTCCGCTTATTCCGCAGCTCCTCTGTGAGTTACAAATATGAGCAACGGCACCGTATCAAATACCCAGTGAGTTACTACGACATCGGTAAGGTACACATCAATTACATGTATATCAAATATACCTTTGGTGTTGCCGCCTTCTTATCCGCTAAGTATTTGGGGCAGTTCCGCTCCAAAGGACCCTTCCCTTGCAATAAAAGCACTCACCCTCGTGCTTGGGTCCATTCTTTGACTTCTTCCCAAGAACTTGTTTACCGGGCGCCGCAACCTCCTTGCCGTCCTTCTTGAAGTTCTTCTTGCCCTTGCCCTTCTTAAACTTAGTGGTCTTATTGACCATCAACACTTGATGTTCTTTCTGATTTCAACCTCGCTGACTTCAAAGATAGAGAACACTTCAGAATGGTCTTTACCATCCCCTGCATGTTGTAATTCATCACAAAGCTCTTGTAGCTTGGTGGAGCGATCGAGGATTCTCACAATGACCGCCATCGTGGAGGTTAATATTCAGCTGGTCATACGGTTGTGCAACCTGCATATCTTCGTAATGTGCTCACCGACGTAACTGTTTTCTCCATTTTACAACTATAGAACTTGTCGAGATGTCATATCTCTCGACCCGGCGTGAGCTTGGAAAACAAGTTTCAGCTCTTCAACATCTCATATGCTCCGTGATGCTCAAAACGCTTTTGGAGCCCCGGTTCTAAGTCAGAAAGCATGCCGCATCGAACGAGGGAGTAATCATCAAGACGAGACTGCCAAGCATTCATAATGTCTTGGTTCTTCGGGACGGAGCTTCACCTAGCGGTCCTTCTAGGACGATTGTTTCGGCAGCTATGAGGATGATCTCGTGTTCCGACCCAATCCAGATAGTTGCTGCCATCATCTTTCAGCTTGGTTTTCTAGGAACGCGCTGAAGTTCAAGTTGACATGAGCGCTGGCCATTTGATCTACAAGACATATAATTCAAAAGTTTTAGACTAAGTTCATGATAATTAAGTTCATCTAATCAAATTATTAATGAACTCCCACTTAGATTAGACATCCTCTAGTCATCTAAGTGTTACACGATCCGAGTCAACTAGGCCGTGTCCGATCAACACGTGAGACGGACTAGTCTACGCCGGTGAACATTCTCATGTTGATCGATCTTCCATACGACTCGTGTTCGACCTTTCGGTCTCCGTGTTCCGAGGCCATGTCTTCACATGCTTAGGCTCGCTGTTAACCCTAAGTGTTTCGTGTGTAAATCTTGCTTACACCCGCTGTATGTGAACGTAAGAATCCATCACACCCGATTAACACGTGGTGCTTAGAAGTTTACTTAACTGTAGCAACGGTGCACGTTAGGGGAGAACACTTTTGAAATTGTTCTAAGGATCATCTTATTTACTACCGCTGCTCTAAGTAAACAAGATGCATAATCATAATAAACATCACATGCAATTATAAAGTAGTGACATGATATGGCCAATATCATATAGCTCCTTTGATCTTCATCTTCGGGCTCCATGATCATCCTGTCACCGCATGACACCATGATCTCCATCATCATGATCTCCATCATCGTGTCTCCATGAAGTTGTCACGCCAACGACTACTTCTACTTCTATGGCTAACGCTTAGCAATAAAGTATAGTAAATTACATGATGCTCTTCAATGACACGCAGGTCATACAAAAATAAAGACAACTCCTATGGTTCTGCCGTTGTCATACTCATCGACATGCAAGTCGTGATTCCTATTACAAGAACATGATCTCATACATCACAATATATCATCATTCATCACAACTTGGCCATATCACGTCACATGACAATTGCTGCAAAAACAAGTTAGACGCCCCTAATTGTTGTTGCATCTTTACGTGGTTGCAATTGGGTTCTAGCAAGAACGCTTTTCTTACCTACTAATAACCACAACGTGATCTTGTCAACTTCTATTTACCCTTCATAAGGACCCTGTTCATCGAATCCGCCCCACTAAAGTAGGAGAGACAGACACCCGCCAGCCACCTTATGCAACTAGTGCATGTTAGTCGGTGGAACCGGTCTCACGAAGAGTACGTAAGGTTGGTCCGGCCGCTTCATCCCACAATACCGCTGGAAGCAAGAAACAACTAGTAACGGCAAGTAAGTTGACAAGATCCACGCCCACAACAAAATTGTGTTCTACTCGCAAAGAGAACTACGATAGACCTAGCTCATGATGCCACTGTTGGGGAACGCTAGAAAATTAAAATTTTCCCACGGTTTCACCAAGATCCATCTATGAGTTCTACTAAGCAACGAGTAACGAGAGAGATTTTGCATCTACATACCACTTGTAGATCGAGTACGGAAGCTGCTCTTGAGAGTGGTGATGATGAAGACGCTCCCAACGTGATTCCGATCACCGGCGACCAAAGTACTGAAAGGACAGCACCTCCATGTTCAACACACGCTCGGGACGATGGCGCCTCCTCCGCCTTGATCCAGCAAGAGTGAAGGAGAGGTTGAGGAAGACATTCCAATGGCAGCACGACGGCGTGGTGCAGCTGGTACGGTAGTTCTCCCAGGGCTTCGCCAAGCTCAAGGGAGAAAAGGAGGTGTTGGGAGGGAGGGCTGCGCCACAACTGTGTTGGCAGCCCTCCCCCACCCCTCTATTTATAGGAGGAGAGGGTCAGGGGGCCGCCATCTAGGGTAAACCCTAGATGGGGCGGCGCCCAAGGGAGGAGGGGAGGGTGGCTTGCCCCCAAGCCAGGGGGCGCCTTTAGGGTTTACCCTCCCAAACCCTAGCCTCATGGGCCTAGGTGGGAGGTGCGCCCAGCCCACCAGGGGCTGGCCCTCTCCCACTTAGCCCATGTGGCCCCCGAGAGGTGGCCCTCCCTGGACCTCCGAACCTCCCTGAGTCCCCTGCATTTTACCGATACCACCAATCTTCCCTGAGTCCGCTTAACCACTTTCCATATATAAATCTTTACCTCCGACCATTCCGAACTCCTCGTGACGTCCGGGATCTCATCCGGACTCAACAACATTCGTAATCACATACTTGTCTTCCTATTAACCCTAGCGCCACCGAACCTTATGTGTAGACCCTACGGTTCGGGAGACATGCGCATATGACCGAGACTACTCAAGTCAATAACCAACAGCGGATCTGATACCCATGTTGGCTCCTACATGCTCCTCGATGTTGTCATCGGATGAACCACGATGTCAAGGGTTCAAGTAACCCCAGATTCTATTCCTTTGTCTCGACGGTATGTTACTTGCCCGAGACTCGATCGCCGGTATCCCAATACCTCGTTAGTCTCAGAATCGCAAGTCACTTTACTCAGATCAGAATGCATGATCCCGTGACCGCACACTTGGTCACTTTGAGCTCATTATGATGATGCATTACCGAAAGGGCCCAAGTGATACCTCTCCGTCATACGGAGTGACAAATCCCGCCTCGATCCGTGTCAACCCAATGGTCACTTTCGAGATACCGTAGTGCACCTTTATAGTCACCCGCCACGCCAGACGCTTGATACACCCAAAGCACTCCTACGGATCCGGAATTGCACGATCTCATGGTCTAAGGAAGAGATACTTGACATTGGAAAAGCTCTAGCAAAACGAACTACACGATCTTTGTGCTATGCTTAGATTGTCTTGTCCATCACGCCATTCTCCTAATGACGTGATCCCGCTTGTCAATGACATCCGATGTCCATAGTCGAAACCATGACTATCTGCTGACCAACGAGCTAGTCAACTAGAGGCTTACTAGGACGATTGTAGTCTATGTATTCACACGTATTACGATTTCCGGATAATACAGCTTATAGCATGAATAAAAGACAATTATCATGAACAAGGAAATATAATAATAATGCTTTTATTATTGCCTCTAGGGCATATTTCCAACAGGCAGACTCAATACCACCAAGGTGACATTTCAAGGGATGTATATAGGAACGAAGTGAAACACATGCCGCCAATAAGCTGCCCAAGCAGAGTGTCAATAGCAGGACTCGTGAACCGGCTGTAGCGGACTACTATCGCCGTAAGCACGAGACTACATTTCCCCATATGAGAGGCTGCCAAGGATAAACAACTAGTTTGTCGGATCCCACACATACCAAGCATTTCAAACATACACACAATATGCTCAATATGTGTAAATACGACGGGCATCACAACATAACTCTACGACTCAGATATTATTCATTAGGCTCCGAGGAGCGAGATATTACAAACATGGGTCTCATGACCCAACACCGTGAGCATACAAGTCAAAGCACAAGCGAAGCTAAACATGTCCGGGTACGCATAACTATAAATGGAAAAGGCCGAGAAGCCCGACTATCTACCAGATCCCGCCGAGGCACAAGATCGTAGCTGAGGTAACAAGCTAAACGTCAAGTCCAAGCGAACTACTAGCGAGACCGACGCCTCTCGCAAAACATAAATAAGCAAACGTGAGTACAATTGTACTCAGCAAGACTTACATCGTAACTAACTACATATGCATCATTATCAAAGGGGGTGGTGGAGTTTGACCGCAGCAAGCCAGCTTTGACTCGTGGCTATCCCGAACTACGATCGCAAGTAACTCTTTTGAGGTATGCACACGAGTCCACATATTCACCATATCAATACACCACTATGGACCCGATCCCGCCTTCCCACGAGAACGCCATCCATAGCACTCACGCTTATCTTGCGATTTTAGAGTATCCACTTTCACTTGTCTATGAACCGATATAGGCAACCCGTAAGTCCTTTTCCGCGACACGGCTATTCAATAGATCATATTAAACCCTGCAGGGTGTACTTTTCACACACGCTCACCACTTACCGCCACACGACATGTACCTGCAACCTTCAAGCGGAAGCCCAACGTGGTGTCGGCCACGCCCTACCTAAACACTCGAGTCCCTAGTCCAGTTTATCGCCTATTCGGTTCCATCCGCAGGAGTCCGCCGAGGTTTCCCATACAGCCCCGAACGATGTGTGCAGGGTTCCCGAGATACCAAACGGCACTCTGCACACACGGCCACGGTGTATCTACCGCATCATAGCTCACCCCTAGGGTCAGCGCCACGCACGGCCTCCAACACATATCCTACAAACACCGTAAACTAGTTGCAACTCCCGGATAGAGAACAAGGTGGTTAAGAAGCCGAGAGGGTCCATTGGTTTCGGGCCCAATGCGTGGTAGTAACTGCTTCATGGATCACAAACACGTAACTCGGTTCCCGAGGACGGCCCAATGAGACAACCCACCATGTACTCCTACATGGCCTCTCACCGCTACCTTTTACCAAATCGTGTTCACACACTTAGCTCACACACAATAGGACATGTTCATAACAATTCCCATTCATTCCCGATGAATCGAATTCGACTCAACTCTAAGCAAAGAGTGCATGACAAATAAGCATAAATGAGTAGGCACAACATGGCTCAAACAATTCCTACCATGCTAGTGGGTTTCATCTAATTATCGTGGAATGACAGTCATGCAAAGGATCAAGGGGTTCAGCTACCGCAGCAAGTAACACATGAGTCGTTGTTGTCCTAATGCAGTAAAATAGAGCAGGGCTAGAGAGTGGGATTGTATCGAATGAACAAGGGGTTTTGCTTGCTCGGCACTTCAAGATAATATAGTTCTTCATCGGTGTCATCGAATTCATCGCCTGTGACGTCAGCCTACCAAGAGGGACAATTACTGCAAACAAGAGAGAACACAATCAATGCAATGCACATTCACATGAATGACATGTCATATTAAGGTACTGAATTCACCTAATGCAATAATAATCCGTTAGTTGAAGTGGAATTCAAACAAGGTTGAACTCCAACTCCAAATGCTATTTCATAAATTACCCTAATCATGATTCATCCTATTCAGTGAGGTTAACTTGTTCAAACATGCATGGTCATGGCATAAACAGATTCTCCATATTTTTCTGATCATTTTCATATATAAATTATTTCCATCCGAAGTTACGTTGAATTTCTATGATTTATTGAAGTTTAGGTATTTTCGAATTTCCTGAATTAAAATAATTCCAGAAATCATTATTAAGGCCAAGATGATAGAGGCGTGACGTCAGCAAGTCAATCATGACCAGGTCAAACCGGCAAGGTCCCACGTGTCGAGTAATTAGCTTAATTAGATTTTAATTAAAACTAAACCTAGTTATTAAACAGTATCTGGCCCCACCGCCATTGACTCAGAGAGTCAACCAGGCCCACCCGGCCAAGGTCAAGGTCGGCTGTCGGGCTTAACGGGCCGAGCGACGCGGCGCGCGGCGGGAGGGAGCTTTTGCTGCTCCGCCACCAAAAGGGTCGCGAGGGTATCTACGTGAGCCGGGATGAGCCGAGGCTCTTGGTGGAGTGGTTTGAGCTCTGGCGGTTTGAATCGACGCCACGGCGACTCATGCGCGTCACGGAGCTTGGGCGAAGCTCGACTGAGCGCAAGGGCGCACTAGAGGGGAAACGGAGGGCGCATGGGTTCCCGGTGCTGCGGTGAGCCCAGAGGTGGGGTTGGCTTGAGCCATTGGGGTTCTAGCCACGCCAAGCGATTTAGGCACGGCGGCGGCGAAGCTTCGCCGCAGTGGGGAACGGTGGCTAGAGGAGGAGAACGAGTCGGGAAGAGGGGGAAACGACAGGGAGCTCACGGCGGGTGCGGCGATGGCATCGGCGAGCTCTGGGAGGCACTGCCGACTTAATTGCTGATGAAGTTCATGGGTCCGAGAAGGGGAAAATGGCGGGCAGCGCCGGGCGCCCCAAGGCCGGGAGGCTCTGTGAGGAGGGCGAGGATGGAGTGGCGGGCTTAGGGCTAGTCGGTGAAGCAAGGGGAGGCGGTGGTCACAAGGTGCACGCCGGGCGGCGGCGGACCTGCTCGGGTTCGGGAGAGAGAGAGGGCAGAGGAGAGGGAGGGCGCCTGAGAGAGGAGAGGGACGAGGGGGTTCGGGAGGCGCGTGGCGCCTCCCAAGGCCGAGGGGTAGCCAGCAAAGCAGCAGGGAGGAGGTGGAGGCTTGGCGTGGTCGCCAGAAACCTCCTCTCGCCATCGGGCAGAGGTAGGCGACGAGCGGCGTGGCGGTTGGTGGGCTGGGCCACCAACCGGGCCAGCGAGCGAGAGGGGGGGGGCTGGGCCGGTCTGGACGCCGGTAGGTGGGCTGCCGTAAGCGCCTGTAGTCCTTCTCTCTTTATTTCCATTTTCTATTTTCTGTTTTGTTTTAGTTTAGTAAAATACTAAACTATTTAAATAAATCCTGAAAATAATTGTGGGCATTAACTGAATTATTACAGAGGCCCTTAACTATTTTCAGAATTGTTGAGCATTTAAAATATTAATAGTATTTAAATGCCCCAATTCAAATACAATATGGTTTATTCAAAATCCAAAATGCCTTGGAAAAATATACATCATCTCTCGGATATGGGTTTCACCTTTTCCATTAATCATGAACATTTTTGCAAACCAATTTGGGTTCTTTTGAAAATATTTTGAATTTGAACCTATGTGAATTGCTTTAGTGCTAGGGCTTGACCATCCCATTTCAAATTTCATGGAAATTAAACATGATACATGGATGCAATGCTACTAGTTACAAGCAAGCTCTAGGGCTGATCTGGGTGTGACAGCCCACGGTGTCGCTTACCATGGCCCGGGACCGCTTATGCCTTTTGGCTCACGATATGATAGTGTCGCTAGCATCCATATGACGAAGAACCCGGCCGACATGGCTAGTCGTGAACCCAAAGCGCACTAACCCATGGGGACAGCATACATGAATCACATCAAGCATGTCGGTCATCAACGATATATTCGGCTGTAGCACTGGCTAACAGACTCGTATCCCGGCTGTAGCAGGCTAGGCAGACTCAATAACACCGCTGTGACATTTCAAGGGATGTATATAGGAACGGTTAAACACATGCCGACCACCAAGTGTCCAAGCAGAGTGTCATTAGTAGGACTCGTGAACTGGTCAGAAGCGGACTACTATCGCCGTAATCACGAGACTACATTTCCCATATGAGAGGCTGCCAAGGATAAACAACTAGTTTGTCGGATCCCACACATACCAAGCATTTCAAACATACACACATTATGCTCAATATGCGAGATACAACATGGCATCACAACATAACTCTACGACTCAATTATTTATTCATTAGGCCCGAGGAGCGAGATATTACAAACATGGGTCTCATGACCCAACACTCGTGAGCATACAAGTCAAAGCACAAGCGAAGCTAAACATGTCCGGGTACGCATAACTATAAATGAAAAGGCTGAGAAGCCTCGACTATCTACCAGATCCCGCCGAGGCACAAGATCGTAGCTGAGGTAACAAGCTAAACGTCAAGTCCAAGCGAACTACTAGCTAGACTGCGCTCTCTCGCAAAACATAAAGTAGGCAAACGTGAGTACAATTGTACTCAGAAGACTTACATCGAACTAACTACATATGCATCATTATCAAAAGGTGGTGGAGTTTGACCGCAGAAGCCAGCTTTGACTCGTGGCTATCCTGAACTACGATCGCAAGTAACTCTTTGAGGTGATGCACACGAGTCCACATATTCACCATATCAATACACCACTATGGACCCGCCCCCCGCCTCCCTACGAGAACGCCATCCATAGCACTCACGCTTATCTTGGCATTTTAGGTATCCACTTTCACTTGTCTATGAACCGATATAGGCAACCCGTAAGTCCTTTTCCGCATGACACGGCTATTCAATAGATCATATTAAACCCGCAGGGTGTACTTCTTCACACACGCTCACCACTTACCGCCGCTTACACGACATGTACTGCAACCTTCTGCGAAGCCCAACGTGGTGTCGGCCACGCCTACCTAAACACTCAAATCCCTAGTCCAGGTTTATCGCCTATTCGGTTCCATCCGCAGGAGTCCGCCGAGGTTTCCCATACAGCCCCGAACGATGTGTGCAGGGTTCCCGAGATACCAAACGGCACTGCAGACACCGGCCACGTGTATCTACCGCATCATAGCCCACCCCTAGGGTCAGCGCCACGCACGCCTCCAACACATATCCTACAAACACCGTAAACTAGTTGCAACTCCCGGACAGAGAACAAGGATGGTTAAGAAGCCGAGAGGGTCCATTGGTTTCGGGCCCAATGCGTGGTAGTAATCAGATCATGGATCACAAACACGTAACTCAGTTCTCGAGGACGGTTTCAATGAGACAACCCACCATGTACTCCTACATGGCCTCTCACCGCTACCTTTTACCAAATCGTGTTCACACACTTAGCTCTCACACAATAGGACATGTTCATAACAATTCCAATTCATTCTCGATGAATCAGACCCGACTCAACTCTAAGCAAGAGTGCATGACAAACAAGCATAGATGAGTAGGCACAACATGGCTCAAACAATTCCTACCATGCTAGTGGGTTTCATCTAATTATCGTGGAATGACAGTCATGCAAAGGATCAAGGGGTTCAGCTACCGCAGCAAGTAACACATGAGTCGTTGTTGTCCTAATGCAGTAAAATAGAGCAGGGCGAGAGAGTGGGATTGTATCGAATGAACAAGGGGTTTTGCTTGCTCGCACTTCAAGATAATATAGTTCTTCATCGGTGTCATCGAATTCATCGCTTGTGACGCCGCTCACCGAGAGGGACAATTACCGCAAACAAGAGAGAACACAATCAATGCAATGCACATTCACATGAATGACATGTCATATTAAGGTACTGAATTCACCTAATGCAATAATAATCTGTTAGTTGAAGTGGAATTCAAACAAGGTTGAACTCCAACTCCAAATGCTATTTCATAAATTACCCTAATCATGATTCATCCTATTCAGTGAGGTTAACTTGTTCAAACATGCATGGTCATGGCATAAACAGATTCTTCATATTTTTCTGATCAGTTTTCATATATAAATTATTTCCATCCGAAAGTTACGTTGAATTTCTATGATTTATTGAAGTTTAGGGTATTTCTCGAATTTCCTGAATTAAAATAATTCCAGAAATCATTATTGCGCCAAGATGACAGAGGCGTGACGTCAGCAAGTCAACTGGGTGGACCAGGTCAAACCGGCAAAGGTCCCACGTGTCGAGTAATTAGCTTAATTAGATTTTAATTAAAACTAAACCTAGTTATTAAACAGTATGGGCCCCACCGCCATTGACTCAGAGAGTCAACCAGGCCCACCCGTCAAGGTCAAGGTCGGCTGTCGGCGCTTAACCGGCCAAGCAGCGCGACGCTGGCGGCGGGAGGAGCTTTTGCTGCCCGCCACCAAAAGGGTCGCGAGGGTATCTACGTGAGCTGGGATTTGCCGAGGCTCTGGTGGAGTGATTTGAGCTCTGGCGGTCGGAATCGACGCCGGGCGGCGATTTATGCGGCACGGAGCTTCGGGCGAGCTGGCTCGGAGGCTGCGGCGCACTAGAGGGGAAACGGAGGGCGCCATGGGTCCCTCGGTGCTGCGGTGAGCCCAGAGGTGGGGTTGGCTTCAGCCATTAGGGTTTAGCCACGCCGGGCGACGAGGCACGGCGGTGGCGAAGCCGCCGCAAGTGGGGAACGGTGGCTAGAGGAGGAGAACGAGTCGGGAAGAGGGGGAAACGACAGGGGAGCTCACGGCGGGAAAGGGCGATGGCATCGGGCGAGCTCGGGAGGCACTGCCGACGAATTGGCTGATGAAGTCCGCTGGTCCGAGAAGGGGAAAATGGCGGGCGGCGCCGGGCGCCCCCGGCCGGGAGGCTCGTGAGGAGGGCGAGGATGGAGTGCCGGGCTTGTGGGCTAGTCGGGAAGCAAGGGAGGCGGTGGTCATGCGAACGCGACGGTGGCGACGGGCCGCCTTGGGGCAGCGCAGGAGGGAAGCAGAGGAGGAAATGGGGTCCAGGAGAGAGGAAAGAGGACGAGGGGTTCGGGAGGCGCGTGGCGCCTCAAGGCCGAGGGGAGCCAGCAGGCTGGGAGGAGGAGGTGGCGAGCCTGGGCGCTGTCGCCAGAAACCTCCTCTCGCCATCGGGCAGAGGTAGGCGACGAGCGGCGTGAGGGTTGGTGGGCCACCAACTGGCCAGCGAGCAAGAGGGGGGGAGAGGCTAGGCTGGTTCGACGCTGTAGGTGGGCTGCCAAGTAAGCCTGTAGTCCTTCTCTCTTTTTATTTCCATTTTCTATTTTCTGTTTTGTTTTAGTTTAGTAAAATACTAAACTATTTAAATAAATCCTGAAAATAATTGTGGGCATTAACTGAATTATTACAGAGGCCCTTAACTATTTTCAGAATTGTTGGAGCATTTAAAAATATTAATAGTATTTAAATGCCCCAATTCAAATACAATATGGTTTATTCAAAATCCAAAATGCCTTGGAAAAATATACATCATCTCTGGATATGGGTTTCACCCTTTTCCATTAATCATGAACATTTTTGCAAACCAATTTGGGTTCTTTGAAAATATTTTGAATTTGAACCTATGTGAATTGCTTTAGTGCTAGGGCTTGACCATCCCCATTTCAAATTTCATGGAAATTAAACATGATGCATGGATGCAATGCTACTAGTTACAAGCAAGCTCTAGGGCTGATCTGGGTCAGATACCACCCCTCACTAAACAAGAATCTCACCGAGATTCAAGACGTGAGGCAAGAGGAAAAGGGAGGTCACAAACTATCACAATCTTCATGATCCATTTGCCCTTCTCGAAGATGTTGATTCATTCCATCATCCTGGTCTTGACGTCCTTGCTTTCAAGATCTTCACTCGACACGACAATAGAAAGAAAGGGGAAACCCTACATGATTCGATCTTCACGAAGATCAAGTAAACATGATCGACTCACGGACTGAGACGGTGACACATCTCGAGTTGAGACATAAATCACATCGAGAGGGATGGAAGAACAACGACGGGGTTTGATTGATGGCAACAATTCCACGCTTAGAAAGATGGTGGATGGTGTCAAGGTGGCGGGAAAATATTTACCATGATCCCGTGAACGGGCACCTCAAAAAGGTGACGAAAGAGCTATTCTCTTAAGTGGCAAAAAGAATTACTTTTGATATAGAGATCATTGAAACTCTTTATACCAGCCTAAGGCAATTCACAACGATCATTTGGCGGAGTGCAAGGGAATGGTACACTCGGACTAGAATGGATGATGTAGACTACCTTGTTGAAGACAACGCAATGGATGATTTTTGCTTATCGTCGGAGGTGGAGGGGACCCATGGTAGGTCCACTTTTGAGGATGATCCTAGGCAAGAATTACTAAGAAGGCAGCCCATAGTGAAATGGCACAAGGACGGTGCAAGCTGGGAACGAGATGCAATTGTTCGAATGTTCCAACCATCATATCTGCCTGAGATTCAGATCTGGTTGGTGTTAGGATATTTCAGACTCATCATGTCTGAAAAGGAAGGGTTGCAACACAATTCGACGAGATGGCGCTATGAGATTCTCGGATATGAACTACTATAGCAAGCTCCAAAACATGAGCTGGTTTTGCTACAAACATGTGAACACGTTGTCCTAGACAAGCATGACCACATGGTAGTCTTATAATAAAACACCACCGAAGTTCGGGTGGGGAACCATCATCGAGGATATCAAGTCTTAACATAAGTCATGATTAGCTCTTATGAAAGAACTCCTTTCCTTGAACAAATCAATCGGGCTTGGTGTGCTAGGGATACATACGGAATGAAGATGATCAGTCTATCAAACCATAGAATACTTTGCACATGCATGACGGACTTGGGATGATTCCACAGGAGGCAAAACAAACCTTTCTCAAGTTCATGGCGGCAACTTACACCTAAGGCACATGAATGCGAGGAAGTCACTCTTTCTATCCAAGCATAAGCTTCATGAACGGATCACGAAGGCATTGCTTACACAAGTTTCCAACACTAGGTTGATGTTCAACATGACTCATGGGGGAGACAAAATGCTACTGATGGGCTCAACAGCAACTCATCGGAATTTCCATATCACTGGACTTCCACCATCATGTGAACACGTTGATAGCATTGGTCAGACCAAAGATGTAATGGTGTATGCTCGAGGGATCAACCACGAGTAAGACAACATCACGCATATCGTTGGTTCTGATTTGACTTGACGATTGCCCACACTCAAGTCAAAGGGTTGATATGACAATAGATCCGGCAACTGATCACAGGGACCAATCGATGAAGATATCATCTTTCTTCAACACACACTACACAAGAATATCCTTCGAACGAACTAAGTTAGGCAAGCTTTTATCTTCCAACTCTCCAAGTTGTTGTCTAGCTTAACCAACTAGCTTAGGATATCCAACACAGATTCTTGGAGAAAGGGTGGTTCACAAGAAACCAACTTGATCACGAGCTCAACATAACAGTCAGAAACAACCCGTAACACTTCCAAGAAGATATTTGGAAAGTCACGAACCACCGTATGTTACTAAGCTCGAGAGCAATCTTGCTTTTGAGGGCAAGACGATATTATCGAATGAGTGAGGACTTGACAAGATCCTAACTCATCAATCGAGGTGTGCACCAGAAATAAGGACTGGGTAGCACAATCTATCTTAGAATGATGATTTAATAACCAACACGCCAAGAATAAGGATATTGTCCATTAGCTACCAAGCAACGAGTTGCTCGGAGTATTAATTTCACACATCACAATTCACTTGTCGGCATTCCGGTTACAACAACGCGGGACCGAGGGATGAATGATGATGGTGAGAAGTATCACTACGTCAAAAATTCATGAGAGTTGGTGCAATCCTCATGACACTCTTGACATAAAGATGGTAACACTCAAGGGTAGAACAGAACAAAAGCTGAATTGGCATTTTGATCTGCGGGATACAATTACTTTGACCCAATCCTGGATATGGATGAGGTACTGGAGTTTGTTTCTCCTAGTCATTCCGGAATAGAATGGCTTGTCGGACCACAAGGATAATAGGCATTGATAAACGAATGCACACATACCCTTGACTATCAATTGATAGACGAAAGGTTGGAATACAACTGAAGAGAGCAACTCAGAGGAACATATAATTTTCTGAATTGTGGATGCACAGGTTAGTATGTCGAACGAAGCTCAACATTTCTTCCGGATAACCCATGCAGAAAGGTAGAATTGGCAGATTCACAATTATGAATGGAGAACTCCTCAAGAGCACTCTAGTTGTGATCTTTTGGTTCAAAAGAACTTCTGCCATAAGCGGTTCGTAGTATTTGGAAGAAGGAAATACCACGGACCTCGAGGACTATCGCAAAGGTTACTAATATCCTAGAGGCACTAGCAAATACTAACAACATGAAGTAGGATGAATCTCGGATTCAGAAACTCAGGAGTAGGATACCTACTACTACATGGCATCACGGGATGCTTTCGAAAGTGATGGCCAGAATCAACACACTGGGGATACAAAAGCATTGCTAAATTGCTAGGTGACTTCCTAAACACCTAGGGTCATAAAAATAACTCCAACATATATGTCGAGGCAATGGAGTACCTCGACTGACTGGTTGGTGTGCTTAATCTGGCCCAAAAGGACATCAAGAACGGGAAGAAGGAATTTGCAAATGCATCAAGCTATTTAGAGACCTGGGATGACTCGGACAGCATAACGGCTGTAAATGCTCAAAAAGATTTGAGACATCCTGCAGAAATGGTGGCATAACCACTCAACAACATCATAACAAGGTTCTGAGATCAGCAGTTATCATACAGGAATAGTAGGAACTGAGCTGGGGATTAAATCCAACAATCTTAAAAGTCTAGGGATTAGTAACACGTCATCCTAATAGATAGATGAGAAGCCTAGTTCTTAAACCCCATAGAAGAGAAGAGGATGACTCAGATCAGAAGGCCATGAGGTATAAGGAGTAAAAAGAGCCTTACGTTCCCTTCCACAATCAATTCCCTTACATAACTAAAGCATTTCTAGACACAACTTCACCAGTTTGGCTTGGTAAACCCACAGCAATCAAGCTCGATACCAACGCTGTCGACCCCGATCCTAAGTCACACCGATCTAGCATGTAACACATCATATCACTTTGCGCCTCACGCACGGTATTCCCACGGTGTCGCTTACCATGGCCCGGACCGCTTACGCCTTTTGGCTCACGATATGATAGTGTCGCTAGCATCCATATGACAAAGAACCCGGCCGACATGGCTAGTCGTGAACCCAAAGCGCACTAACCCATGGGGACATGCATACATGAATCACATCGAGCATGTCGGTCATCAACGATATATTCGGCTGTAGCACTGGCTAACAGACTCCGCATCCCGGCTGTAGCAGTGCTAGGCAGACTCAATAACACCGCGGTGACATTTCAAGGGATGTATATAGGAACGGTTAAACACATGCCGCCACCAAGTGTCCAAGCAGAGTGCTGGCTAGCAGACTCGTGAACCGGTCAGAAGCGACTACTATCGCCGTAATCACGAGACTACATTTCCCCATATGAGAGGCTGCCAAGGATAAACAACTAGTTTGTCGGATCCCACACATACCAAGCATTTCAAACATACACACATTATGCTCAATATGCGAGATACAACATGGCATCACAACATAACTCTACGACTCAATTATTTATTCATTAGGCCCGAGGAGCGAGATATTACAAACATGGGTCTCATGACCCAACACTCGAGCATACAAGTCAAAGCACAAGCGAAGCTAAACATGTCCGGGTACGCATAACTATAAATGAAAAGGCTGAGAAGCCCGACTATCTACCAGATCCCGCCGAGGGCACAAGATCGTAGCTCGGTAACAAGCTAAACGTCAAGTCCAAGCGAACTACTAGCGTAGACCGCGTCTCTCGCAAAAACATAAAGTAGGCAAACGTGAGTACAATTGTACTCAAGAAGACTTACATCGTAACTAACTACATATGCATCATTATCAAAAGGTGGTGGAGTTTGACCGCAGCAAGCCAGCTTTGACTCGTGGCTATCCTGAACTACGAATCGCAAGTAACTCTTTGAGGTGGCACACGAGTCCACATATTCACCATCTCAATACACCACTATGGACCCGCCCTGCCTCCCTCACGAGAACGCCATCCATAGCACTCACGCTATCTTATGCATTTTAGGGTATCCACTTTCACTTGTCTATGAACTGATATAGGCAACCCAAGTCCTTTTCCGCTGACACGGCTATTCAATAAATCATATTAAACCCCGCAGGGTGTACTTCTTCACACACGCTCACCACTTACCGCCGCACACGACATGTACTCGCAACCTTCAAGCGGAAGCCCAACGGGGTGTCGGCCACGCCTACCTAAACACTCAAGTCCCTAGTCCAGGTTTATCGCCTATTCGGTTCCATCCGCAGGAGTCCGCCAAGGTTTCCCATACAGCCCCGAACGATGTGCAGGGTTCCCGAGATACCAAACGGCACTCTGCACACCGGCCACGTGTATCTACCGCATCATAGCCCACCCCTAGGGTCAGCGCCACGCACGGCCTCCAACACATATCCTACAAACACCGTAAACTAGTTGCAACTCCCCGACAGAGACAAGGATGGTTAAGAAGCCGAGAGGGTCCATTGGTTTCGGGCCCAATGCATGGTAGTAATCAGATCATGGATCACAAACACGTAACTCAGTTCCTCGAGGACGGTTTCAATGAGACAACCCACCATGTACTCCTACATGGCCTCTCACCGCTACCTTTACCAAATCGTGTTCACACACTTAGCTCTCACACAATAGGACATGTTCATAACAATTCCAATTCATTCCCGATGAATCGACCCACTCAACTCTAAGCAAGAGCAGTGCATGACAAACAAGCATAGATGAGTAGGCACAACATGGCTCAAACAATTCCTACCATGCTAGTGGGTTTCATCTAATTATCGTGGAATGACAGTCATGCAAAGGATCAAGGGTTCAGCTACCGCAGCAAGTAACACATGAGTCGTTGTTGTCCTAATGCAGAAAATAGAGCAGGGCGAGAGAGTGATTGTATCGAATGAACAAGGGGTTTTGCTTGCCCGGCACTTCAAGATAATATAGTTCTTCATCGGTGTCATCGAATTCATCGCCGGTACGCCGCTCACCGAGAGGGGACAATTACCGCAAACAAGAGAGAACACAATCAATGCAATGCACATTCACATGAATGACATGTCATATTAAGGTAATCAATGATCTCTATATCAAAAGTAATTCTTTTGCCACTTAAGAGAATAGCTCTTTGCGTCACCTTTTTCGAGGTGCCCCGTTACGGGATCATGGTAAATATTTTCCCGCCACCTTGACACCATCCACCATCTTTCTAAGCGTGGAATTGTTGCCATCAATCAAACCCCGTCGTTGTTCTTCCATCCTCTCGATGTGATTTATGTCTCAACTCGAGATGTGTCACCGCCTCAAATCCGTGAGTCGATCATGTTTACTTGATCTTCGTGAAGATCGAATCATGTAGGGTTTCCCCTTTCTTTCTATTGTCGTGTCGAGTGAAGATCTTGAAAGCAAGGACGTCAAGACCAGGATGATGGAATGAATCAACATCTTCGAGAAGGGCAAATGGATCATGAAGATTGTGATAGTTTGTGACCTCCCTTTTCCTCTTGCCTCACGTCTTGAATCTCGGGGCGAGATTCTTGTTTAGTGGGGGTGAGCTGTCACAGCCCCAGATCAGCCCTAGAGCTTGCTTGTAACTAGTAGCATTGCATCCATGCATCATGTTTAATTTCCATGAAATTTGAAATGGGGATGGTCAAGCCCTAGCACTAAAGCAATTCACATAGGTTCAAATTCAAAATATTTTCAAAGAACCCAAATTGGTTTGCAAACATGTTCATGATTAATGGAAAAGGGTGAAACCCATATCCAGAGATGATGTATATTTTTCCAAGGCATTTTTGGATTTTTGAATAAACCATATTGTATTTGAATTGGGGCATTTAAATACTATTAATATTTTTAAATGCTCCAACAATTCTGAAAATAGTTAAGGGCCTCTGTAATAATTCAGTTAATGCCCACAATTATTTTCAGGATTTATTTAAATGGTTTAGTATTTTACTAAACTAAAACAAAACAGAAAATAGAAAATGGAAATAAAGAGAGAGAGAGAAGGACCACCGGCGCCACCTGCAGCCCACCTACCCGGCGTCCAACCGCCCAGCCTTCCCTCCGCTGCCTGGCCCAGGTGGCTCCAGCCCACCAACCGCCACGCTGTCAGCCTACCTCTGCCAAGAGGGCAGAGGAGGGACACGGCCACCACGCCAAGCCTCCACCTCCTCCCCGCCGCCTCCTGCTACCTCGACGCCCGAGACGCCACGCCTCCCCGAACCCCCTCGCCCCTCCTCTCTCTGTAACGCCTCCTCTCTCTCGCCTCTCTCTCTCTCCTGAACCCGAACGAGTCCGCCACCGACGCAGCACCGCCGCCACCACCGCCTCCCTTGCTTCACCGACCAGCCCACAAGCCCCGCCACTCCATCCTCGCCTCACCGAAGCCTCCCTGACGCCGGAGCGCCGAGGCGCCGCCCGCCATTTTTCCCTTCTCGACCACGGACTTCATCGACGAATCTGCTGGCTTCGTGCCTCCCCGAGCTCGCCGATGCCATCGCCAGCACCCGCCGTGAGCTCCTCTGCTGCTTCCTCTTCCCCGACTCGTTTCTCCTCCTCTAGCCACTGCTCCCATCGCGGCAAGTCACACCGCTGCGTTCGTCCGGGCGTGGCTAGAGCCCCAATGGCTCAAGCCAACCCCACCTCCGGGCTCACTGCGAGCACTCAGGGACCCGCAGCGCCTCCGCTTCTCTAGTGCGCCAGCAGCTGCCGAGCCCGAGCTCGCCTCGAGCTCCGGCGGTCGAGATAGGGCCGCCGCCAAGGCCGATTCCCGACCGCCCCGAGCTCAAATCACTCCACCAAGAGCCTCACCATCCCTACTTCCACGTAGATACCTCCGCGACCTTTTGGTGGCCGAACGGCAAAACCACTCCGCTGCACAGCTGTTGCCGGGCCAAGGTTAAACGCCGCAGCCGACTTGACTTGACCGGTGGGCCTGCTGACTCTCCCGAGTCAATGACAGTGGGCCCAAACCGCTTAATAACTAGGTTTAGTTTTAATTAAAATCTAATTGCTTAATTACTCGACACGGGACCCATCGCCAGCTTTGACCTGGTCCGCCTCAGCTTGACTTGCCGACGCCACGCCTCGTTATGCCGACGCAATAATGATTTCTGGAATTATTTTAATTCAGGAAATTCCAAAATGCCCTAAACTTCAATAAATCATAGAAATTCAACCGTAACTCGGATGGAAATAATTTATATATGAAAATGATCAGAAAAATATGAAGAATCTGTTTATGCCATGACCATGCATGTTTGAACAAGTTAACCTCACTGAATAGGATGAATCATGATTAGGTAATTTATGAACTAGCATTTGGAGTTGAATTTGTTCTTTCTTGAGTTCCACTCCAATTAACCTGCTAGATATTGCATTAGGTGAATTCAGTTCCTTAACATGATCATGCATCATATATGTGCATTGCATTGATTGTGTTCTTCTCGCTTGCCGGGTGTTTGTCCCTCCCTAGATTTATGTATCGACGATGAAATCGATGACACCGATGAAGAACTATATTATCTTCGTAGTGCTGTGCAAGCAAAACCCCTTGTTCATTCCGATATAATTCCACTCTCTCGCCGCGCTCTATTTTACTGCATTAGGACAACAACGACTCATGTGTTACTTGCATGTAGCTGAACCCCTTGATCCTTTGCATGACCTGTCATTCCACAAGAATTAGATGAAACCCACTAGCATGAGTAGGAATTGTTTGAGCCATGTTGTGCCTACTCATCTATGCTTGTTTGTCATGCCCGCTACGCTTAGAGTTGAGTCGGGTCTGATTCATCGGGAATGAATTGGAATTGTTATGAACATGTCCTATTGTGTGAGAGCTAAGTGTGTGAACACGATTTGGTAAAGGTAGTGTGAGAGGCCATGTAGGAGTACATGGTGGGTTGTCTCATTGAAACCGCCCTCGTGAACTGAGTTCTGTGTTTGTGATCCATGATACAGCATTACCACGCATTGGGCCCGAAACCAATGGACCTCTCGCTTCTTAACCATCCTTGTTCTCTGCCCGTGAGTTGCAACTAGTTTCGTGTTTGTAGGATATGTGTTGGAGGCCGTATGAAGCGCCGACCCTAGGGGTGGGCTATGATGCGTAGATACACCGTGGTTCGTGTACCGAAAGCCTGCTTGGTATCTCGGGAACCCCGCACACATCGCTCGGGGCTGTATGGGAAACCTCGCCGACTTCGCATGATGGAACCCGAATAGGCGATAAACCCGACTAGGGATTTGAGTGTTTAGGTAGGCCGTGGCCGACACTCCACGCTGGCTTCCGCTTGAAGGTTGCCGAGTACATGTCGGTAAACGGCGTAAGTGGTGAGAGCGCAGTGAAGAAGTACACCGCAGGTTTAATATGATCTATTCAATAGCCGTGTCCACGGAGAAGGACTTCGGTTGCCTATATCAGTTCATAGACAAGTGAAAGTGGATACCCTAAATGCGCAAGATAAGCGTGAGTGCTATGGATGGCGCTCGTAGGGAGACGGGAGCGGTCCATAGTGGTGTATTGAGATGGTGAATATGTGGACTCGTGCACCACCTCAAAAGAGTTACTTGGCAACAGAGATCAGATAGCCACCGAGTCAAAGTCTGGCTTGCTGCACCAAACTCCACCACCCCCTTTGATAATGATGCATATGTAGTTAGATCTCGATGAAGTCTTGTTGAGTACAATTGTACTCATGTTTGCTTATTTTATGTTTTGCGAGAGACGCTACCTCGCTTAGTAGTTCCGCTTTGGACTTCGACGCTTAGCTTGTTACCTCAGCCACGATCTTGTGCCTCGCAGATCTCGGTAGATAGTCGCTTCTTAGCCTTTTCCATTTATAGTTGTCTGCACTCTGCATATGTTTAGCTTCCGCTTGTGCTTTGACTTGTATGTTTCGAAAAGTTGGGTCATGAGACCCATGTTTGTAATATCTCGCCTCGGAGCCTAATGAATAATATCTGAGTCGAGAGTTATGTTGTGATGCCACGTCAGATTTACACATATTGAGCATATTGTGTGTATGTTTGAAATGCTTGGTATGTGGGATCCGGCAAACTAGTTGTTTATCCTGGCAGCCTCTCATATGGGGAAATGTAGTCTCGCGCCTCCGAGCGATAGTAGTCCGCCACAGCCCGGTTCACCGGAGTCCTCGCTAGCCCAAAGACTACTGCTGGACACTTGATCGGCCGGCATGTGTTTCACTTGCTCTTATGTCCGTTCCTTCGGGAAATGTCACGCGGTGTTATTCGAGTCCCGCTTAGCCTCGCTACAGCCTGGGTTCACCGAGTCCTCATAGCCCAAAGGCTACAGCCCGAATATATACGCTGATGACCGATATGCTCGATGTGATTCATGTATGCCTGTCCCCATGGGTTAGTGCCGCTTTGGGTTCACGATTAGCCATGTCGGCCCGGTTCTTCGTCATATGGATGCTAGCGACACTATCATATACGTGAGCCAAAAGATGCAAATGGTCCCGGCCATGGTAAGGCGACACCTGGGAATACCGCATGTGAGGCCGCAAAGTGATATGATGTGTTACATGCTAGATCGGTGTGACGAGGATCGGGTCCCGATAGCGCTGGTATCGTGAGCAGGCTGCCTCGTAGGTTCGCTAAGCCAAACTGGTCAAGTTGAGTCTAGAAATGCTTTAGTTATATGTAGGGAATTGATTGTGGAGGGAACGAAGGCTCTTTTTTACTTTTTTACCTTATGCCCTCCGATCCGAAAGTCATCCTTTCCTCATTCGACGGGTATAGGACTAGGCTCTTCTCTCTATTAGGTTCACGTGTTACTAATCCGTAGTAACTTATAGGATTGTTGGTTACATCCTCGCCTGCTACTAAATTTTAGTATGTTATCATTTCAACCGTAACCTTGATATGATGTTGTTGAGTGGTTTTGCAAATCTGATTTTGAATGTCTCAAATCTGATTTTGAGCATTTACGATGTTATGCTGCCCGATTTTCCTAGAAATTCTAATGCCTTTGCATTGTGGCTGTGCTTTCAGATGGCCACCCGCCCCGTAACTAAGTGGTTCGCTTCGACCCATTGCATTGATGTGTGTGGTCACACGGCAATGCTGGTTCGGTGATGATTGAGTCTGGTTATCGATGGTATCCTAATATACCGCCGAGGAGCAGTTTAGGATTTCAATCAAAGCCAATACCTATGCACGGTCCGGATTTATCCATCTTATCCCGGAGCTATCGAGCCACTTCATCGTTTTATGGGCTCGAATCACTATTGGAATGTCTCGCAAGATGCAGCCTATTCCATGATGACTATTATTCGAGCCGTAATCGCTTTGGGGCAACACCGATTTTATATGCCAAGATCCTCCCCGGGCGATGGCTACCTTCGGGTTTGTACAGCGATGCATCCCATGAGGACTCACCTTCGCACTACTACCGAAGTTGTTGGAGGACAAGGACCGTGAGAACCGGCCTCGTGATGGAGCTTTTTAATGCCCGCTCACCACCGGCTACTCGACTAGGTTTGCACCGCCGCAAGCCGGATATATGGACATGAGGGACTTGTACCTGCAAGGGCGAAGTCTGCCAGACTTTATGGAGTGGCGTGAGGTTGGAGGCATCACCTCCTCGTGGGCCTGCCCGCCACTGCTTGTTGGACCACGGCCACATCCGAGTCCTTATGGTCCACAGTGCCCCACAGATTGTCTGCTTCCGATCGATCATGTTCCACTTCCAGTGCTTGGGTGGTGATTTCTATGAGGACTACTATGGAGCTGCCCGAGATAGTAGTAGTATTCCTAGTATGGTAATAGTTGTGTTTCCACCGCCTCAAGCGTGACTCGTGGAATACGACTTAGTGTGTATCGCTTCGAGTGTAGAAAATAATGTATAGGAGTTGGAATGCTTCCATGAGATGTAACGCCTTTCCTTATAGTTGTATCCGTCAGCTTGTACTAAACTATGAATGGTGTGTATGACCGCTGGTATATATATATGGCAGTTTTATATTACCATGTCATACTGGATGAACATCTTTATGCTCCATGCTATCTATTACCTTCCGCACTTCCTTGTTAAATTCTGCCATCCTGGTTTAAACCTTTGCTTTGTCTCCTGTGATGGTTAACACTGCGAACACTCCCGCTGTCCGGAGCAGGTGGAGAAGCCAGCAGCCGTAAATGTGGATCTCGCCGCAACCGCCATCATTGGCCGAGGTGATGCCGAAGCGTAACGCAATAAGCGTGGAAACCAACCGCTTATTGGAGCGGATTGAACAAAACACAGACGCCAGCCAAGAAGCGATGTGGTTTCACCAACGACTTCGCTGTCAGATCCCCCAAAATTCAAATATTCCGCCGAGCCTCGACGCTGATGATTGGCTCCAAAGATCCACCACAAGCTGCGCTCCGCCATCGTGGCCGAGGCTGACAAGGTCACCTTGCCGCTTATCATCTTGAAGGCCCCGCTAGCCTCGTGGAGAATTATGAGGCTATGCGTCCGCTGGACAAGTTACAACTTGGGCTGAATTCAGGCCGCTTCCGTGAGGATCATATCCCGTAAGGTCTTATGGACCGCAAACGTGAGGAATTCTGCAGCTTCACCTGTGGTAGGTCGACAAGGATGCCTACAACCGTGAATTTGGGAGGTTAGCACGTTATGCCCCAAGAAGTTTCTACCGATGCCAAGAAGGTGCAAGGTTCCGCAAGGGACTTAGCCTCGAGCCACGCCGAGATCTCCGCCTGCATGAGTGTACCTCTTTCCGGTTAGTCAATAAGGCTATCAACAAACCGGGCAGACTGATTTTGAGGCTTCACGCAAACACATCCGTGATTCTCGATCTTCATCCGCTCGATCCCAAGGCGCCGGGTTTGGGTTCCAAATACGCTATACCACCCAGTTCACCCCGAGGCTACCCTTTGAGGCGCCGCCCAACCAGCAAGATCTTCCGCCCAAGACTTATGGAGGTCCCATCGCTAATGCTGCTCCACGCCCAAATGTGATAACTTGCTTCAAGTGTGAGAGACGGGCCACTAAATCCGAGAGTGTCCCTGTAACAACCCCAATCAAGTTGGAAAGTCTGTTGGCCGTAAGCCAGCAGAAAGGTGCCCTATGCAAACCAGTTGCCACCGCCATGGCCATGTCAACTATGTTTCATGAAGAGACCTATGAGGATCCCAACGTTGTCCTCGCACGCTTGTTAATTGCCATCCGCAACCGCTTTTTGATATCGAGCATCTCATTCATTTATTTCTGAGAGCTATGCTCAATTGCACAACACCACATTCTCGTGACATGCCTACCTCCATGGAAATTAAACTCCTCGGTTCTAGATGGCAAACCTCTAGAATAAGTCATGGGAATGAAATTCTTGTCGATGATTAGTCTTTCTTGCATCTCTAATAGCTCTAAGTCCTCGGACATAAACATCATCTTGGGTATGGACTGGATGTCACCCATTATGCTAAGATTGATTGCTCTACTAGAACTGCTCAACTTACCCATCCTTCGGGCAAAACAGGAATGTTTTAACCCGAGTGTCTAAGCGCCACTTTACTCCTTAAATGCCAACCCCTTCCGCACTCAAGATATTCCGTAGTCCGTGAATTCCGGATGTCTTTCAGAGGAACTGCCAGTGTTCCACCCGACAGGATGTCGAGTTCGTGATAGATCTTGTTCTCGAACCGCCCCAATTTCTAGAAGACCTTATAAGATGGCACCCCTAGAACTAGCTGAACTTAAGAAACAACTCGATGGGTCCTTGCAAAAGGTTTCATCCGCCCTAGTTCATCTCCATGGGCTTGCCCCGCCCTCTTCGTCAAGAAGAAGGATGGTACGGATCGATGGTTGTAGATTACCGAATTGTCCAATTTGGTCACTATCAAGAACAAGTATCCGCCCCGTGATCAATGACCGTATGATCAGCTCGCTGGATCCTCGCCTTTCCAAGATGGATTTGAGGTTGGGCTACCATCAAATCAAAATCAAGAACGGGACATCCCTAAAACGGCTTTTGTTACTCGTTATGGCCAATACGAGTACACCGTCATGTCCTTCGGATTAACCAATGCTCCAGCCACCTTCTCTCGTTAATGAACTCAATCTTCATGGAGTATTTGATAAATTCGCCGGTATACCTCGATGATATACTCATCTACTCCAAGAATGAGGAAGAACATGCCAACACCTAAGGCTAGTATTGATGAAACTTCGAGAGCACCGCCTTTATGCCAAATTCTCTATGTGAATTCTGGTTACCGTAAGTGACCTATCTAGGACATGTAATCTCCGGTAAGGGCATTGCTGTCAATCCCGAAGCGAGTTCAAGCCGCCCTGATTGACTCCACCTGAATCGGTCAAGCAAGTTCGAGTTTCTGTTTAGCGAGCTATTGCCGCCGCTTCGTCGAGAATTTCTAAAGTTGCTAAACCTCTAACCGAACTCCTCAAGAAAGATAAAAGGTTCAATGGACGCCACAAAGGCGAGTTCAGCTTTCAGAACTGAAAAGACGCTCGACATCTGCTCCCGCATTTGTTCCACCAGATTTCTAAGGACTTTATTATCTATTGCGACGCCGCGACAAGGACTAGGTTGTATACTCATGCAAGATCGCCATGTGATTGCCTACGCTTCTACGGGGCCTATGGCCCACATGAGGATAACTATCCCACACACGCATCTAGAGCTTGCAGAAGGGTTCATGCACTCAAAACTCAAGCGACAATACCTTCGGGTAACTTATAAATTCTACCGATCACCAAAGTCTGAAATATATCTTCACCCAACCGGATTTGAATCTCGTGCAAAGACGCTGGGTCGAGTTGATTACAGATTTCGACTTAGGAATATCCTACACCCTGTGCAAAGCTAATGTCATGGCGACGACTAAGTCGCAAATCCTATTGTAACAATTTGATGTTACAACAAAGTCAACCATTTCTCCACGAGGAATTTCGTAAGCTTAATCTTCACATTGTTCCTCGAGGATTCCTTTCCACCCCGGTGGCGAAACCTACCTCACGGATCAGATCATCAAAGCACGTAGGTAGATCCGGAATCTCCCAGATCAGAGAAACATCAATAAAGGAGTCGCAGATTGTTTCTCCATTGATGAACAAGGTGTCGATTCTTTGGAGACCGCCTAGTGGTCCCTAAGGTGCGCAACCTGAGGCGATTGATCCTTAAGGAAGCTCATGACTCTCCTCTCACCATTCATCCCGTAGTACTAAGATGTATCAAGACCCACGCCAGAGGTTTTGGTGGACTAGGATGAAGAGAGAAATCGTCAATACATTGCTAATTGCGACGCCCGTCGTCGAAAGTTAAAGCAGAGCATCAATGGCCTGCTGGTACCCTTCAACCTTTAGAAATTCCTGAATGGAAATGGGATAAAGTCGGTATGGATTTCATTACCGGTTTCCCAGACCAAGAGAGGGAATAATGCTATCTTCGTTGTCGCCGATCGCCTTTCCAAGGTAGCCCACTTCCTACCCGCTCGTGGAGAGTATAACCGCTAGCCAGCTAGCTGATTTGTACATCTCCTAATAGTGTCTCTTCATGGTGTTCCATTAGAGATTAACTCTGCACCGCGGAAGTCTCTTCACCTCTCGATTTTGGGAAAGTTTCAAAACGCTATGGGAACTCGCTCTCCTTTAGCACCGCTTCCATCCCCAATCAAGTGGTCAAGTAGAACGAGTCAATCAAATCCTAGAGGATATGCTTCGAGCTTCTCACATCTCTTTTGGCCTGAATTGGGAGGAATGCCTTCCATTCGCCGAAGTTCGCTTATAACAATAGTTACTAAGCCAGCTCGGGCAAAGCCCTTCAAGTTCTTTATGGACGGAAATGTCGAACGCCTCTTAATCTGGTCGAAACCGGGAGAGACAACTCTTGGCCCGGATATGATTCAGAAGCGAGGAGCAGGTTCATGTTGTTCGTGAGAAATTGAAAACAGCCCAATCTCGCCAAAAGAGCCAATATGACCGCAAGCATAAGCCTCGTGACTTATGAAATTGGCGAGAAGGCTTACCTTCGGTTACCTTTGAAGGGAACCCATCGATTCGTATCAAAGGCAAGTTGGCTCTCGTTACATTGGACCCTTTCGATTCTTGCCAAGCGAGGAGAAGTTGCCTACCAATTGAACTACCTCCGATCTTCCGAGTCCATGATGTCTTCCACGCTTCCCAACTCAGCGCTGTTTCTGATCCTATCCGTGGAGTGGACCACTAAACGCTTGATCTCCAAGATAACCTCACCTATCGAGAATATCCCGCTCAGATCTCGATCAAGCCGAGCGCATTCACTCGACGCCGAATATCAAGTTTCTAAAGGTTCAATGGTCAAACCATTCCGAGCAAGAGGCAACTTGGGAAAGGGAGGATCGCCTTCACTTGAGTATCCCACCTTTTCGAATCAGATCCTAAATCTCGGACGAGATTCTTTTGAGTGGGGGTGAGTTGTCACATCCCGCTTAGACCAATGCATTAGGGTGTGCATCATGTTTAAATTTCATCTGAATTTGAAATGGGAAGGCAGAAACCCTTAACACCCCCTTAATTCAACTAGGGTTTACTAAAATTATTTCAATGAACCTGAAATGCCCTTCAAAATGCTCATCCTCTTTGCTTTGGTTCAGAACCTATGTCAAAGGAGGTGTATCATTTTCTAGGTCAACCAAAGGTCCTTGGATTAATTCACAAGTTTTGAACTTGAGCATTTTAAATCATACAAAATATTTTAAATGTTCAAAATTGCCAAACTAAATGTTTCATGTTGGAAATATTCCAACAAGGGACCAGGAGCATTTTGGTGATTTTTAAAACAGTTTTGGTATTTTAGAAAACCCCACAAAGTTGCAGGAAATTAGAAAAGATTAAAATCAGAAAACCTTACTCGACGCCTGCAGTTCGCCCACCGCCTGCCCAGCCCAGAGTCAAGAGCCAGCCGAGCTGCTTGGCTCGCCAGCAGCAGCCAGTGCTCGGGCGGGGCACCGCCTGGTGCCACGACCTGGTCGCCGCCGCCTCTCTCGCCACCGTCGACGAGGACCGACCCTCTCGCCTCCCGAACCCCCGACACTCCTCTCCTCCCGGATCATCTCTCCTCTCCCCAACTTGGCCGACGCCACTGCCAAGCACCACCGCCAGAGTCGTGTTCCCCGCCGTCTGTGTTCCTCCACACCATGTCCAGAGCTCCGCCAAGACTCCACTAACCCTAGCCAGCCGAGTCCCGCTCGTCTAGTGCAATCAATCCATCCCACCGACCTCGACCGAGCTCGCCGCCGGAGATCCCTTTGTCGCCGCCGCCGCCTGTTCATCCTCGACCTCAACGCAGCTTCTACGCGCGCCTGTGAGCCTACTCTAACTCCCTTCCTCTCTCTCGCTACCGAGCAACGAGCAACCGAGCCGCTCACACCAAGACTCCACCGCCGGGGCCTGTCGCCGACGTGTTCCCGCCACTCTCCGCCACCCTGTGGTGCCCGCTGATTCACCGCACCCCAACGGGTCTGCCCATGCACTTCCCGCACTCGCCGAGCCTCTAACCTCAAGCCCGTCTTGGTCGAACCCCGGCGGCCGCTTAACTCGTCAGCCGGGCGCCAACTCCGCCACCCCAACCCAACTAACCCCACCAATAGACGCTGGTTGCTCCTAGCTACCCGTAGCTATCTTCCGCGACTCGCTTGGTCGCGGAATCACCAAACACACTTCTCCGCCAGGTCGGGCTCGCCGCGCTAGTCGCCGTGCGGCCGACGTGATATTGACCATCAAGGCCCGCATTGACCTTTCGGCTGTCATCGATAAATGGGGCCCAGCCTCGCTAACTAAAATAGGTTAGTTTTAATTAAACTTAGTTAAGTTAATTACATCGACATGCGACCCATCGTCAGTTTGACCTGACGCCCTGTTGACTCGACGCCATGTCGACGATGGTCGACGATTAATTCAAATTCGGATTTATTTTGATATAGTAAATTCCAGAATATAATTCAAATTTCAAATGCCTATAACTTTTAATCTATAACTCCAAATGCAAAGATTTATATATGAAAATTATCAGAAAAATCCACTCTATCCATTGGTACAGGTTTCATGCATGTTAAAGCAAGTTAACTATGCTGTTTAACCAGAATAAGATATTGCACCATTAGGACTAACTCAATGAGCTATCATTTGAATCCTTGATTCAAATGAGTTCATTCCCTGTTATTTCAGCTTGCATTAGGCCAACACACATCCATATTGCCATGTCATAGAATGCATCATATTGTTGCATATTGTCATGTGTGTTTACTTTCGGTGCTTTCATGATAGGTTCTGCCTCGAGGATAACCTCGACTACCCATCCAAGGCCAAGATTTCTACCCCAGCCCATCGTGCAAGCAACCCGCTGATCATTTCGATACAAACCCATGTTCTCGCTTCGCTTCTCACATCGCATTAAGACAACGCGATTCAAACTGTTGTGTGCTGCGGTAGTTGAACCCACTTCCTCCTGATGACCTGTCATTGCCACAAGAATTAGATGAAACCCACTAGTATGTGTAGGAGTTGATTGAGCCATGTTTGTGATTCCTACCATGCTATGCTTGCTATGCTTAGAGTTGTGTCGTCCGCTCATCGGGATGATGAACTGGAGGAAAGGTTGTGTTGGTTCGAGAGTGAAAGTGTTGAACACGATTTGGTAAAGGTATCGATGAGAGGCCATGTAGGAGTACATGGTGGGTTGTTTCATTGAAGCCGATCCTAAGAACTGAGATATGTGTTTGTGATCCATGAATTAGCTACTACCACGCATTGGGCCCAAACCAATGGACCTCTCGCTTCTTAACCACCCCTGTTCTTAGTCCGGAGTTGCAAGTAGTTTCGTGTTTGTAGCATGATGGGGCCGCACGCACGCTGACCTTAGGGGTGGGTTGTGTTGCGGTAGGCACGCGGGTCTGTGTACCGAAAGTGCCCGCTTATATCTCGAGAACCCCGCACACATCGCTCGGGCTGTATGGGAAACCTCGCCGACTTCATGGATGGAACCCAAATAGGCGATAAACCCGACTAGGGACTTGAGTGTTTAGGTAGGCTGGGCCGACACCCACGCTGGGCTTCCGCTGAAGGTTGCCGAGTACATGTCGTAAACGCGGTAAGTGGTGAGAGCGTGTGAAGAAGTACACCCCTGCAGGGTTAAATATGATCTATTCAATAGCCGTGTCCACGGAGAAGGACTTCGGGTTACCTATATCAGTTCATAGACAAGTAAATGGATACTACTAAAAGCCTCAAGATAGTGTGAGTATCAGGATGGCCCTCTCGTGGATGACGAGAGAGGATCCACGGTGGAGTATTGTGATGGTGATTAGTGGACTCGTACGACAAATGCTTTACAAAGTGGTGTCACGAGGATAGCTTAGCCAAGAGTCAAAGCTGGCTTGCTGCAAATAACTCCACTTCCTTCCTTGAGAAAATGCATGTATGATAGGATTCTGGTAAGACTTGCTGAGTACCTTTGTACTCATGTTTGCTTAATTAATGTTTTTCAGAGGACAATACTACCCTCCGACGGATTCTATGTAGATATTGACTTCGACGAGTGAACTAGCCACCTGTGGCATCTAAGACTTGTGAAGGGCCATTGTAGATAGAAAGGCTCCAACAAGCTTTCTTTCTTTCTAGAGTCCAGACTGACTAGTTTGCTTCCGCATGTGCTTGTATGATTGTATGATTTGAGTGTTGGGTCATGTGACCCCTACCGTATGACTATAGTTATGTATGGCTCCTGAGCCTCTTAAATAAAGTACTTGAGTTGTAGAGTTTTGTTGTGATGCCTTGTTGTATTTACTCATATCGGGCATATTATGCGGTATGATTGAAATGCTTGGTATGAGGGATCCGACAAACTAGTTGTTTATCCTTGGCAGCCTCTCATATGGGGAAATGTAGTCTCGCTTCGAGCGATAGTAGTCCGCCATAGCCCGGTTCACCGAGTCCTCGCTAGCCCAAAGACTACCGCTTGGACACTTGATCGGCCGGCATGTGATTCATTTCGCTTATGTCTGTTCCTTCGGGAAATGTCACGCTGTGGTATTCGAGTCCTGCCTAGCTGCTACAGCCCGGATACCGGAGTCCTGTAGCCCAAAGGCTACAGCCCAATTCATACGCTGATGACCGACATGCTCGAGGTGATTCATGTATGCCTGTCCCCATAGGTTAGTGCCGCTTGGTTCACGATCAGCCATGTCGGCCCGGTTCTTTGTCATGTGGATGCTAGCGACACTATCATATACGTGAGCCAAAAGGCTAAACGGTCCCGGCCATGGTAAGGCGACAATTGGGAATACCGTAAGTGAGGCCGCAAAGTGATATGAGGTGTTACCAGCTAGGTCGATGTGACTTGGAATCGGGTCCCGACAGCGTTGGAAAGGTTATGCATTGAAGGAGTCTAATTTGAATCTTTGTGTTCATGCCCATGGACCCGATGTAGAACTTATCATGTAGAAAATAATTATTTTTACAAGCTCATCTTGTATCTATGAATTGATCCTTTGCAAACGTGGTTCACCATAGTTTCTTCCTAATTCCATTTCCGGACAAGTTAAAATATTTGTTCCTGCTAGTCATTTCACCTGTCCAACCTCTAATTTGATCTACCTTCAAGTACATGTTATCTCGAGAATAACAAAGAACTCTTCCTATGAGTCTTCACCGTATTGCTTCTAGCGATTTCAAATTGCCCCGGTTCTTAGTTATCACCACCGAGAATTCGATAAGAGGATCAATCTTTCAACAACTCTAAGTAATTTTCGCTGCTTACGAACGTCATGCCTAGCCTGATTGACTAATCATCATCGTGCTAATTCTAACTCGCTACCTGGTCCTTATGCTCGGAGCAACTTCCGGCGATGAGCTAAGCTTACGCCGATCTTCCTCTCTTATCATTCCACCTCAACAACAAGCTTGACTTCGAGCTTGTGTCGAATCCGTGGTTCTCATAGCCTTTCACCTCATCCTTCCTTTTCTATTCCATGGCATCTTCATAGAGTCTCTCGACAAAATTTGTCGTGATCACCGCCAACACTTTGGCTTCTTCAGATGTCAATTGAATTCATGGCTAGAATACTATCCCGCCGATGATTTGTGATATCATCGATGACATCTCTTTCTGCCATTGTGCTTGGTTATTCCTGTTCGATGATCTTGAATTGTTTCCTTCTCTTGAGATCTTCGAACCCAATCTTTACTTGACACCATATCGCTGCTGCATCAAGCATGACTGTGGTATTCCAAATATGTACGAACATCGAAGCATAATAAAAATGTTTCGCAATGATTCTTCCTCGCCCCTTTAGTATATCCTGCCTCGCTCCTTGGGAAGGATATACTCCCAATTCGTGTAAACACATTTTCCTTTCCATTGGTCCGATTAATCCGATAATTTCATTTTCCTTTCCATTGGTACCGACGTTGTTGCCGATCTGATGAATGCTCCGACATACCTTGATGTCGTGGACCGCTAAGATGTCACCGTTCTCCCTACTTTTGATCGACACCCCTCACCGCTCCACGAGATCGAAAACCGACTCCCTATATATCCTTGAGTTCGTATCATATGCTCCCCGCTTTGTGGGTTATCACGAGCCACCCTCCTAGAGATGATCTATACCCGATACTGAACCCCTTCTCACACGCTGTTCGTATTGATCGTTTGTTCATTCGCTTGAAACTTCTTATTGCACCTCCTTACCTTGCTCTCGATCACTTTCTTGAATTTTAACTCGAGAGATGCCTCTATGCCACGCTCACGAGATAGCCCTCGTACCTATCTTGTGTGGAGCTCCGCCCTTCCCGAAGTCTTTTTCCTTACTCCACAATTAAATCTCGACGAGATTTCTTATAGTGGAGGAGATTTGTGATGCCCGGATAATTAAGCTTACAGAATCCCAGTTAATGATGCCACGCCATCATTTTTCACTGTTAAAATCCCCTTTGATTCAATCCGTTCAATTTCAAATTAAAGTCAAAATTAAAAATTTCAAACATGCAAAATAAAATGTTCAAGGTGTGGCAAACAATCGCTGGATATTTGTCATGTTGAACCAACCTCTTTGGATTCCCAAAGTGCCCTCGAAAATTATTTAGTGGTCCAACAACAATTAAATTGGCCTTTTCTATTTCTAAATGGTTACACCTCCTTTGGACCCCAAATTTTTGGTGCCATCTCGTTGCTGTGTTAAAATTATGTGCCAAGTTTTGTTCAAACAAAATTCATTTGGTATCCCAACTAAATGCAAAACAAAGGAAAGGAAATAGAACGGATTTGTTTTTAAATAAAAATAGAAGAAGAAAAGCCCTGACCTTCCTCTCACTGCCTCGCCCAGCACCGCCAAGCCAGCCCACCATCCCCGTCCCTCCTCTCTCCTATTCATGCACCGAAGTCGCCACAGGGCAGGTCACCCCGACCACCTCGCCGGCACCGACGCCGGAGGGGATAGGACGCCACGCCCACCCTCGATCTCCCTCCCCACTTGCCCCTAGCTCCGCCACTCCCACCTCTCCTGCCCCTCACTCCACCTCGCTTCAGATCCGCTCACTGAGATCATGGCGGCCGCCATTATCTTGGACATCACCGATCGCTTCGCTTGCCGACTCGATCGCGCTGGAGCTTCGTCCCTCGCCTTCCCGTGCAAGGGTTCGCTGGTCGCCGCCGCGCCGAGACCGACCTATCTTCATCATCGCTGCCGCCATCGCTTCTTCTTCGTTCACTTCCTCGAGCATCTAGCTCCCCATGACCGGTTGACGTCAGACGATAGTCGCCGGGCCCACCCGTGGCCTTTGGTCTCGCAAGCTTCCTAGCCCCCCGCTCGTAGAGTGTGCGCGGCCGCGGTATTGACCCCGCCGATCCGAGCCGCCGCCACGCGCCCGACCTCCGGATTCTCCTCATGCTTCGCCAACAAGCCGGGCTGGTTACGCCCCATGGCGTCAACTTATGGCCGACGGCGCCGTGTGCGCCTGTGTGTTGTGTGGCGCACAGTGTGCGTGGTGTGTGTGTGTGTGTAGAGTAGATTTGCTACAAGAATCGTATGTTATCTGGCTTAGCTAGCTTTATGACTATTACGCTGATGCCCTCTAAACAGCCTCAAAACAGCAGCTAAACAATGCATAAGATAGATAAAATAAATATGTGCGGTAGTGCTCTTGACAAGGTTCAAAACATCCCATTGGACCAAATTCAAATAAGGCATGGATTAAATTCTGTGAAAATCACAAAATCCTATGTTCAGATATTTTAACAGCTTCGAATCAACAACAAGTGGCACTTTTCAAGCAAAGTTTTGTTTAAGCAAATGAACACTAACAGTGATGCAATTGATATCATCTTGTAGATCATGTGGAAATGGTCAATATTGATATAAGGTACTAGTCCATTGGATGGGAAGAACCATAGTTATAGCCTTTGGAAATCAGCTAAGGAACTTTAAAATGAACAAATCTCAGACTTAGCCAATTTTCAGGATTCCCCAAATAGATGTTTAATTCTTCGAAATTGTGAGGAATTCATCCGAACTCGGATGGAGAAACTTTGTACATGAAAGTTGCTCAGAACCGAGACTAATCCGGTTACGCAACCCGCTCATTCCACCACACATCTCTAGCATAGCAAACACGCAACTTTCCCTCCGTTCGCTTTGTCCATTGTTATTGTTTTGTCTTCTTCTTCCCAAATGCCAAACTTCGAAAGCATTACCGGATGTTATCCCCTTGCCGTAGCGTAGCACCACAGAACACATTTAGCTTTGCATGTTGTCCTATTATGCACTTGCTTGCTCTCTATTTACTGCTTCTTCTCCTCTTCTCTCCGTAGACCCCTAGACCGGTGTTGCCTCGGTGATCGATCACGCCGACGACGACTCCTCCTTGCCAGAGCAACCAAAGCCCCCTTTGAGCATCCCGATATCGCTATTGTTACCTACCCTTATCCTAAACTGCTTAGTATAGGTTGGTTAGAGACCCATCGGTGACCCCCACCTTGTCCTTGTTGCCCTGCTTCATCATTGAAGACCCGATCAGCGGGATCGAAGACCAGGCCCGACACGCACATCACTTCCCTTAGTTGCTCGACACTCTTTGGGTTACTATCGAGTACCGATGGTGAAACCTCTACAAAGACGCCGATATTAACCTGTAGTATAGCTATCCGATCGTGGTCATCGAGGGTGATTTCCTCCTTAACCACTTCGATCGACTGCACTTGTCGTGCAACCCCTCAAGTGTGAACCTCGGGGTGATTCCTCTTCGTTCACCTTGATGATTACATCTAGTGGAATTCACCTCGGGGTGATTCCTCGGGTTTTCCTTGATGTTTGGACACACGGTTACTTGGACTTTTACCATTGTTACTTGGAAAGGCGGGTCGACCACGAGGGTACCCACGCGTGCTTAATTGCAGTGATGTGGAGCGGGTTGACACGGAGGGTGCCCGCGAGATAATTACGGGCGTGGCGGGCATTCTAGCCCTTGCCGCAAGTCCTCGAGGCGGAGCAGCGGGTCACATCTTCGTGAGTCTCGCTTGTTACCGCGTTCCTAATCCACTACGATTTGGATATTTGATCCGAGGGCCTCGGCACGATAGCACTAACCATCACGTGGGCATAGTATGGGCGTTCTGCGTCGTATGCATCACCGAAGCTTCGTCGGCGGCGATCGCGGCGCTACCGGTTGGACCGGTAAGCTCCTGCCTTTTAGGAAGGTAGCTAGGTCTGCTCACCGGCCGTGTCACATAGCGTCTTGAGGAGTTCGGGGAGATGGCCCATGACCCACGGGGCATAGGTTTAGTCCGCATGCTGGCCTCTCTATTAAGCCTAGGTCGGGTTGCGGCGTATTGTTTGGCCGAGGCGGGCATGACCACGGAAAGTGTGTCCGCCGAGTTAGCGAGCATGGTGGGTAAGTTGGTGCACCCTGCAGGAAGAAAACATCTATCGATAGCCTGTCCCACGGTAATGAGACACTTGGAGTTGTATCCCGATCGATACAACTAGAACTGGATACTTGAGATGAGACATGGATATGAGCAATGGATTGCGATGAGAATTGGATTGTGATGATAATCTGGATAGTATGGCTCGGGATGCCTTTCTCGCAGGAGTCGAGAAAGGATCTCCGCCGAGTTGATAACACTACTACTACTTTACGTTATGCTACTCTACTCCCTCCTGTTTTACGCAAGATGGTGGTTTCGAAGATGCTAGTCTTCGATAGGACTAGGCCTTCACTCTATTACGGCATTTCTGCAGCCCAGTCCACATATACAGCCTTCCTTTGATAATGTTGCATATGTAGTGTAGATCCTTGCTTGCAGTACTTTGGATGAGTACTCACGGTTGCTTTGCTCCCCTTTCCCCCTTTCTTCTTCTTTCCGGTTGATGCAACCAGATGGCGGAGCCAGGGCGGATGCTACCGCGATGCTTACTACTACGTGGAGGTCGCCGATGACCAGGAGTAGTTAGGAGGCTCCAGGCGGAGGCCTTGCCTTTTCGATCGGCGATGCTTTTGTGCTAGCCTTCTTAAGGCAAACTTGTATAACTCATGTACGTACTCAGATATTGTTGCTTCCGCTGACTCTTGTGTTTTCGAGCTTATGTATTCGAGCCCTCGAGGCCCCTGGCTTGTAACATAAAGCTTGTATTATTTTATTTTGTGTCTAGAGTTGTGTTGTGATATCTTCCCGTGAGTCCTTGATCTTGATCGTACACATTTGCGTGTATGATTAGTGTACGATTTAATTGAGGGCGTCACAATCATAGCCCACCCCTAGGGTCAGCGCTACGCACGGCCTCCAACACATATCCTACAAACACCAGAAACTAGTTGCAACTCCTGGACAGAGGACAAGGGTGGTTAAGAAGCCGAGAGAGTCAATTAAGGATCCCAATGTGTGGTAGTAACTGTTCATGGATCACAAACACAGAACTCAGTTCCTGAGGACGGTTTCAATGAGACAACCCACCATGTACTCCTACATGGCCTCTCACCGCTACCTTTACCAAATCGTGTTCACACACTTAGCTCACACACACAGTAGGACATGTTCACACACCTCCGATTCATCCCCGATGAATCAGACCTGACTCAACTCTAAGCAAGATAGCAGGCATGACAAACAAGCATGAATGAGTAGGCACAACAGGCTCAAACAACTCCTACTCATGCTAGTGGGTTTCATCTATTTACCGTGGAATGACAGGTCATGCGAGAGGATAAAGGGTTCAGCTACCGCAGCAAGTAATGATGAATCGTTGTTGTCCTAATGCAGTAAAAGAGAGCAGGAGCGAGAGAGTGGGATTATATCGGAATGAACAAGGGGTTTTGCTTGCAGGCACTTCAAGATAATATAGTTCTTCATCGGTGTCATCGAACAATCGTCGGAACGTCGTCTACTGAGAGGGGACAAACACCGGCAACTGAGAAAGAACACAATCAATGCAAAGCACATTCACATGAATGACATGTCATGTTAAGGTACTGAATTCACCTAATGCAATATCTAGCCAAGTTAATTGAAGTGGAACTCAAACAAGAACAAATTCCAACTCCAAATGTTATTTCATAAATTGCCCTAATCATCATTTGTCCTATTTAGTGAGGTTAACTTGTTCAAACATGCATGATCATGGAATAAACAGATTCTTCATATTTTTCTGATCATTTTTCATGTATAACTTATTTCCATTGGAGTTACGGTTGAATTTCTATGAATTTTAGAAGTTTGGGGTATTTTCTGAAATTTCCTGATTAAGATTAAATCCAGAAAATACTTTATTATATCAACATAACGTCGGATGACGTAAGCGAGTCAACAGGGCATGGTCCAGTCAAACTGACCAGGGCCCTGCGTGTCGATAGTTAGTTTAACTAACTAATATTAGTTAGTGTTAACCCGTTTAGTTAGTGGCGGGGCCCACACGTCGATGAGTCGGGGAAAGTCAAACCCTGGTCAATCAGGGCTAATCCACCGGCGCCGAGTCGCCGGGCGAGGCCGAGACGGCGGAGGGCTCGGAACGCTCTGAGGCACCATTCGATCGCGAGTTGCACCTATGGGTTCACAGGAGTGAGGCGCATCCATTGGTGGCGGTGGTAGGTCTTTGTGGTGGTCGGGTCGGCGGCGGCGACCAAATCGGCGGCGGTCGGAGTTCGGTGCGCATAGGACGCCGCTAAGGTATGCAAAGGCGAGGCAAGGTGCTAGCGATGCTCTACAAGTCTCGGCGAAGCGCAACGGATGCACGCCGTGACCAAATGGTTATCGGGCTTCGCCCGCGACGAGCCCGTCGGCGCGGCGGCTGCTGTTAGCAAGGGGGCAGCGGCTACGACAAGTAATTGACGCGGGGAAGAGTGGGTAGCGACGGAGGAGCTCACAGGCAGTCGGACGGTGGTCTCAGCGGGCTCGGGGACGGGTTGTGGACGGCGTATCGGCGACGGCGATCGGCGGTGCCCGAGGTTGAAGATGATGTTGATGGCGGCGATACGGCGCATCCCCGGTTGCTTGACTCGTCGAGGAGGCGTAGAAGGCGGAGGTGGAGCTCTCGGGCACGTCAGACGGGCGAGGAGGAAGCGGTGGCCGCGGCAACTACGAGCGGCGGCAGAGGTTGTGCTCGGGAGAGAGGAACAGAGGAGGGGGAGGAGCACAGGGAGAGTGAGAGGGGTCGAGCGGTTCGGGACGGCACCGAGGAGGGGATTCGCGCGTCGCGCTGTCCTCGGGCGCAGAGCAGCAGCTGGTGGCGTGGCTCGCTGCAGCAGCCGTCGTTAATCCCCGCCTCGCCTCTTGGCGGAGGTGGGAGACGACTGGCAACGGCCAGGTGGGCTGGTGGACTGGGCCAACTGGGCCAGCTCCAGGTAAGACAGGTAGTCTCCCTGTCTCTCTCTCTCTTTTATTTCTCTTTTCTATTTTCTGTAATTGTGTTTGGCTTTATTAAAAATGCGAGCATTTCTAAAAATCTTGCAACTGCTCATGACCACTTGTTGGAAATATATCCTCTGATAAACATTTCAGTTTGGGATTATTTGAGCATTTAAAATATTAATTAGAAATTAAATGCCCAAATGCAAATATCATATGATTTAATTCAAAAATCCAGAAGGGCCTATAAATATATTCATCATTTTTTGGAAGAGGTTTTCACCTTTAACAGAAATCATGAACATTTCCAAAAGGCATTCTGGGTCATTGAAAATATTTTTATTGAACCTAGTTGAATTTCATTTGGTGCTAGGGTTTCAACAATCCCCATTTCAACTTTTAAATAAATTAGACATGATGCAAGCAAAGTCAAGCAAGGGCTGATCTGGGGCTGTGACAGGTTCATAGCTTTTTTTCCACAATTCATAGTTCACTATATAGCCGAACAGAAAAATAGTTCACGGTAGCCCTTTCAAAATCTACAGCTGAACCAAACACATCCTTGACAGTGTCAATCTTTTAACACCTTTCATGTATAGCTAGTTGTCCAGGTGGATGTGACGCCCCCGAGTCGATCGTACACTAATCATACACACAAATGTGTACGATCAAGATCAGGGACTCACGGGAAGATATCACAATAGAACTCTAGACACAAATTGAAAGAACACAAGCTTCATATTACTAGCCAGGGGCCTCGAGGGCTCGAATACAAGCTCGATACACAAGAGTCAGCAGAAGCAACAATATCTGAGTACAGACATAAGTTAGACAAGGATGCCTTAAGAAGGCTAGCACAAACATCAACGATCGAAGAGGCAAGGCCTCCTGCCTGGGACCTCCCAACTACTCCTGGTCGTCGGCGGTCTCCATGTAGTAGTATCCGTCAGCGGTGGCATCTGGCTCTAGGTATCCACCAACTGGTTGCAACAACCGGAAAGAAGGAAGAAAGGGGAAAAGGGGGTAGCAAATCAACCATGAGTACTCATCCAAAAAACTCGCAAGCATCAGATCTATACTAAGTATGCATTGGTATCAAAGGAAGGTATGTATCTGTGGACTGAACTGCAGAATGCCAGAATAGGGGGGATGGCCTAGTCTATCTAAGACTAGCATCTTCAAGCAGCTCCAAGCATCTTGCAGCATGTAGGAGAGTAAAGAATAGCAGTTTAGTTAACAAGCATGTTGTAACATTATCGCCCAGAGATCCTTCCTCGACTCCCTACAAGAAAGCAATCCCGGAGCCACATATCCATCACATATCTCAAGTAACCAGTTCTAGTTGTAATAGATCAGGATACAAGTCTGAACTTCCATTACCGTGGACACAGTATTCGAATATATATCTTCCCTGCAGGGGTGCACCATGTTTTCCAACACGCTTGATTACTCTGGCCGGACACATTTTTCTGGGTCAATGCCTGGCATCTGAAAAATCAACACGTCATAGCCCTACCTAGGCTCAGCAGAGAGGTCCCCGCTGGTCTACATCCTAAGCACTCCGGGGTCTGGGCCCATCGCCTGTTGCACTCTGGGTCATTGCGAGTAGGGCGGGTCCAGGCTCCACCTCTACATGGATGGTGCCGGCCCAGCCGTGCTGCAATGCTGAACTGGACGTCTGACAAAGCTTCGGCTGATACTGCGACGTCGAGGCCCATATCTATTCTCGCGTGGTGGTTAGTGCGTAAAGGCCAGAGGCCAACTCAGAACAAATACCCAAACCTGTTAGTGCATTGGGGGCTCGCAGAGACGAGCAGAGACTCACGATAATGTGACCCCGTCGCCCCGTCTCGTGGACTTACAGCAAGGGCCCAGAATGCCCGGCCGTGCCACGTAGAAAACTCGCGGGCGCTCAACGGCCCCGCCCGACTTACACATCAACTCGCGGGTACCCCTCAGGGCCGACCCGACTTCAACAATGGTCTCAAGTAAAGTCAAGGTAATCGTGTGTCCAAACATCAAGGGGAAAACCCAAGGAATCACCCTTGGAGAATTCGTAAGAGGAACCACCCTCGAGGTTCACACTTGAGGGGTTGCACGACAGAGCCGTATCGGGAATGGTGAAAGAGGAACCACCCTCATTGACCATGACCGAATAGCTACACTACAGAGTTCCCATCAGGAGTGATGTATGAGGTTCCACCCTCGGCACTTGATAGTAGCTCCGCAGAGTCGAGCAACAAAAGGGGCGTGATGTGATGTGAGGTGTCGGGCTCTGGTCGTCGATCACGTTGATCGAGTCATCGATGATGAAGCAGGGGCAACAAGGACAAGGTGGGGTCACTGATGGATCACTAACCAACCTATACTAAGCAGTTTAGGGTAAGCAGGTAAGGTACAAAGAGCAGGTTACAAAAGCAGGCTATGCATCAGAATAGGAGCAAACAATAACAGTAGCAAAATCTAATGCAAGCATGAGAGAATGGAATGGGAGATATCGGGACGATCAAAGGGGGGCTTACCTGGAAGCTCCGCTGAAAGTGGAGAAGGGGTCGTCGTCGACGTAGTCGATCACAGGGACATCAACAGCGGTCTCGGGGTCTACCGGAGAGAAGAGGGGGTGAGAAACAGTAAATACAGAGAAAACAAGTGCAATACTAAGCATGACAAGACAATAAGCAGCGCTAGGGATGTTCTAATGCGGCACTACACGATACCGACGAAGGGGGAAACATCCGGGAAATTTTTCCCGAAGTTTGGCTTTTTCGGACAGACGAACCGGAGAGGAAAAGTTTGATGTTCACTATGCTAGGGGCATGTGACAGATGAACGGAGAGCATATTCCGATTCGTCTCGTCGTTCTGAACAACTTTCATGTGAAAACATTTTCATCCGAGCTACGGATTATTTTCTATGATTTTTCAAAGATTTAAACAATATCCTGAAATTATTATTAATTCGAAAATATACATTAAATGCTAGGTGCACCTCTGTACAATACACAAGGATTGTCTTGTCGTCTCAACGTATCTATAATTTCTGATTGCTCCATGCTACTTTATCTACTGTTTTAGGCAATATTGGGCTTTACTATCCACTTTTATATTATTTTTGGGACTAATCTATTAACTGGAGGCCCAGCCCAGTTTGTTGTTTTATGCCTATTTCAGTGTTTGAGGAAAAGGAATATCGACGGAGTCAAACGAACGAAATCAACTAGAGAAGTTATTTTTGGAAGGAAACCCACCTGATGGACTTGGACTCCACGTCAGAAGATACGGGAGGTGCTCACGAGGGTGGGGAGCGTGCCCAACCCCCCCCCCCCCCGGGGCGCGCCCCCTGCCTCGTGGGGCCCCCGTAGCTCCACCGACGTACTCCTTTCACCCATATATACCTACGCTACCCTAAAACTTCTAGAACAAAAGATAGATCGGGAGTTCCGCCGCCGCAAGCCTCTGTAGCCACCAAAAGCCCCTCGGGAGCCCGTTCCGGCACCTTGCCGGAAGGGGGAACCCATCACCGGTGGCCATCTTCATCATCCCGCCGCTATCCATGACGAGGAGGGAGTAGTTCACCCTCGGGGCTGAGGGTATGTACCAGTAGCTATGTGTTTGATCTCTCTCTCTCTCGTGTTCTTGATTTGGCACGATCTTGATGTATCCCGAGCTTTGCTATTGTAGTTGGATCTTATGATGTTTCTCCCCTCTACTCTCTTGTGATGAATTGAGTTTCCCCTTTAATGTTATCTTATCGGATTGAGTCTTTTATTAGAACACTTGATGTATGCCTTGCCGTGTTTGGTGACAACGGGATATCATGTGCCACTTGATGTATGTTTTGGTGACCAACTTGTGGGTTCCGTCCATGAACCTATGCATAGGGGTTGGCACACGTTCTTGACTCTTCGGTAGAAACTTTGGGGCACTCTTTGAAGTACTTTTATGTTGGTTGGATGAATCTGAGATTGTGTGATGCATATCGTATAATCATGCCCACGGATACTTGAGGTGACAATTGAGTATCTAGGTGACATTAGGGTTTTGGTTGATTTGTATCTTAAGGTGTTATTCTAGTATGAACTCTAGGGCTGTTAGTGACACTTATAGGAATAGCCCAACGGATTGATTGGAAGAATAACTTTGAGGTGGTTTCGTACCCTACCATAATCTCTACGTTTGTTCTCCGCTATTAGTGGCTTTGGAGTGACTCTTTGTTGCATGTTGAGGGATTGTTATATGATCTATCTATGTTATTATTGTTGAGAGAACTTGCACTAGTGAAAGTATGAACCCTAGGCCTTGTTTCCTAGCATTGCAATACCGTTTACGCTCACGTTTACCACTTGTTTTTTTTTGACTATGTACTGCAAGGCAACAGCCTCACAGCCCTTTATTAAAACAATTATAGATTCTGTACAAAATTAGAAAGGTAAACAAAAGGGGAAAAGAAGGCTACTTACAGGGGGTGATTAGTGTAAAGAATCTATCCAATCAGTTAGTCTATCTCTATATTTACACTTGATTCTATGAGCTAAGAGAGTAATATCATGAATAAAATTCCTCCTCCAAGCTCGAAAGTGGGCAGCTCATTTACAAGATCCTTCCATTCCTTTGGGTCCAAATATTCCGGTGGCGTAAATACTACCTCGGTGAAAAGCGGTTGACCAAAATCCTCCTGGCCTCACAAGCCATTTCAAAAGTGGTCGATTAGGTTGAACATTCCATGAAATGCCCAAATAATTCCGCACACGTTGGCTAAAGTTGCAAGCAAAAAGAGATGAGCTCTATCTTCATGCAAACCCGAGAAGCAAATGGCACAAGTATCATCTGGATAATCCAATGACGTCTCGCATCATATCCCTAGTGTTCAGACGATCCATCAAAAGAAGCCAGCCAAACACCTTGAGCTTGAGAGTGCAAGCGCATTTCGAGATCCACCAAAAAGAGGGTCACCACGACTTGTAAAAACAAGACAAATAGTAGATCCCGGATTGATAGTCCCCAGTTTTTGAAGGCCATTTCCGTCGTCACTAACTCCCTCATGTAAGTTTATGAGAGGCATTATAGCCTGAAGTTGATTGAATTCCTCAAAAGCTTCAACTCATAAAGGCAGGTGAAAATTGTCGGTCGGGACAGGCAGCTCCATCACATTCTTAATGGTAAGTGTGTCATCAATGACAAAAGAATGAAGCCGCGGGAAACGCTGTTGCATGACAACCACCTCGTTATTAAGTTGCCACCGATCCAGCGAAAACCACCGAGTCCCCGGAGCGAACATGAGGGATGGCCAACTTACAAAATTTGCCATAAAGTTTCATCACATCACGCCACCAAAAGGAACCACAACTTTATGTTACTTGGGGAACAACAACATAATATGTGTCCCGGATAAGTGAAACCAGGGTACATCAACTTATTATAAAATTTGAAGAGGTGCTTGATCAACAAGGCCTCATTTTGTTTGCCAAGGTCCAAAACCCCAAGGCCTCCCTGGTTTTGGGCCGACAAACTAACTCCCAAGCTGCCAATGATTGTCTTGGCGTGTCGAGTTGCCTCGCCACGAGCATTGCCGCATGATCGTTCTATCTGCTTCAAAATTCCTTGAGGTAGTGAAAGGAACACAAGAAGTATATTGACATGGAACATAAAACCGATTTCAAGAGTTGCAGCCGGCTACCCTGATTCAACAGACAGGATGAGGCAGATAATCGTCTCTCAATGCGGTCCACTAAAGGTAGCAAGTCATATATTGTGGGTCGAGTAGTACCCATTGGCAATCCTAGGTAAGTAAATGGCATAGAGCCAACATCACATCCAAGCAAAGCCGCCATCGTTGACCCTCTTCATCGACATATTCAAAGGAATCAAAGATGATTTACTAAAATTAACCCTCAAACCTGTTGACTTAGCAAAGGTCTCAAGCATCTCCTTGAAAGCAATGAGTTGGTCATCCACCGCAGGAAGGACAATTAAAGTGTCATCAGCATATTGAACAAATCGGATAATCCCGTGAAGAGGTAGGTATGGGCAGTGTGAGAATGTTCCTTGCACACATCTCATTGACCACGGACTGCAATAAATCCACCGCAATCACAAATAACAAAGGAGATAATGGGTCTCCCTATCGCACACCCGAACGGCAAACAAAGTGATTACCAGGCACACCATTTAAGAGGATCGAAGAGGAACCAGAGGACAAGATGCTATCGATCCAACCTGTCCAACGGTCATCAAAACCCTTGCATTTCGAATCCCGAGAATCGATCATGCTCGATGGTATCAAACGCCTTCGTGAAGTCCAGTTTGAGAAGGATTATAGATCTTTTGGATGCCTTACACTGATGTATATATTCAAAACACCATGCAAGGCAATCTTGAATGGATCTACACCGAAGAAACCCATATTGATTGCGATGAATACATTTTAGAATCACACTCTGCAACCGATTTGCCAAAAGTTTAGTTAAAAACTTGAGGCAAGTGTTTGTCAATGATATGGGCCTAAAATCACCAATATATTCTGGGCTCAGCTTTTTTGGAATGAGTGTAATGAGAGATGTATTCAGACACTCCAGGTTGCACTTTCCATCATAAAACTCCCTGACCAGTTTCATAAAATCAGTCTTCAATATATTCCAGCAAGTCTTGAGGAAAAGACCCGTAAACCCATCGGGGCCCGGAGCACGGTCAGAAGGCATGTTCTTAATCACCGTATCCACCTCATAATCCGTGAAAGGTAAGGATAAGCTCTCCAGCCCATCAATACGGTCAATTAATGTGTCAAGGTCAAAACCCATTTGTATACCTTTTGCTTGGCCCATTCTACGATTGAAATCAGACCAAAACATCCCAGCTAACTGTTGATGATCAGAAACCACTTCCCCATCCTCAGATTTGATCGAAGAAATAGTGTTTATCCTATATCTTTCAGTTGCCATTGCGTGGAAGAACTTTGAATTCTCCTCACCAACTTTAATATTTCTGATCGTGCAACGTTGCTTCCAATAAATGAACTGCCAATGAAGTATATCTTCAAGATGTAATTTGACAATCTTCCGAAAGTTGAACTCCGGCCAACTCAAGGGCCTAAATTCCTCAATATTATCCAAAAAAACAATTACTTTGTTGCAATCAGCAATGAGCGCCTTGACTGTGGATAGGTTAAGATGCCATTTCTTAAGAGCATAACGAAGAGATTTGAATTTAGCGGAGATGATTAAGGCAGTTGAGGATTTATCCACAGTGCGATTCCAAACCTCAGATACACAATCCATAAAGCCAGGCAAATCAACCCAATAGTTTTCAAATCGAAAAATCTTTGCCTTGGGTATACCAGTGGCAATTGAAACCACACATGGGACGTGATCAGAGGCAGTGCGTGCAAGCGGAATGACCATTGTGTTGGGGTGATCATGTGTCCAAGCTACAGATGTAAAAAACCAATCAATTTGTTCGAGAAGGGGTGTGGTTTGCATATTAGACCATGTGTACTGACGACCCTTGATTGGCAGTTCAACAAGACCCAAATGGCCAATTATTTCATTAAACAAAAAGATATCATTCACATCACCACCTGGCTGGTTTCGCTTCTCAATGGAACGCATAAAGTTAAAGTCACCTAAAAGCAGCCAATTGTCCTCGAGCTGAATATCCAAATTATATAACCATTGCACAAAATCATCACGCTGGTCCCCGACACGGACCATATATTGAGACAAGAAACCAAGACTCGATGTATGTTTAGATTGAAACTTCACAATAATGCCATATGATTTAGCCTCAATTAAGCTGCCTATGAAGAGAGATGAATTCCATATGACCACCATACCAGCAGATGCACCAACCGATGGTACATAAACAAAGTTATCAAAACGCCGTGGACAGAACTTTCTAATGAATCGATGATCAATATGCATGCATTTGGTTTCTTGGAGGCAAATAACGAGCATCCACTTTCATTGATCTTTTGCCTAACCGCAGTCGACGCGCTTCGAATTCAGACCCTAACATTCCAACAGTACTTTCCAATCTCTAAGCGAGGTTTGATTCATTCTGAGACCAAAAGAGGGTAAAGCAAAAGTAAGCCACACAATGGCCTACATCCCGTAAGATGATGCAAACCGCAAAGTTCCAAACAGATAATAACATAAAAAGGCGATTATGGTACGCCATGGACCTAAACCACGGATGATTAAACTAATCATCGGAACTTGCCTTGTTGTTGGAGAGGAGGGATCAGCTGCAAGCTTATCCGTAGAGATTTTCTCCGGTGCAATCGAAGACGAGCACCAATTATTTGAAGATCAACTATTGTCGTCGGAGGCAGCCGCAGATATCATCATCGAGCTTGGGAGGTGCAGTTTTGCGCTTCTTCCCGTGTGTGGCTTCCTAGGAGATGACCCAATAACTACCCGACGGTAGCCATCTCGCATCGCACTTAGGCGAAACACTGCGCGACCTCAGATTCCACAATGACTCTAGAGGCTTTGGGCTTTCTTCCACGCTCAGAGTGACTTTAGGAACAGCGATAAACTCAAATGCTTCACAACAGGTTCATCAATATCATCAAAACAGAGAGCTCGAGCTACAGGCCTTTTAATCGGTGGCGTTTCCTCAAACCGAGTCACGAGAGACAGTGCGTGCGGGAGCTGCAATTTTGGAGCCGAGTGGGAATTGTCCAGACTGATTGTTCAAAAGGGCACCGAGATGAGACCGAAGACAACCTTTGGGATGTCGAGATCCCAAAAGCGGCAATACTTTCTCAAGCGAAGCTTCCATTGCATCACGAAGCGTGACAGGCCCAAAACAGTTAACACTTGTCCGATCATTAAAGGATCTTGTGAGGTCCCATTGGCTGCTGGAGCACTGCAACTTCATCATCAGCGATGCCGTTGTTTATGAACCATCGATAAGCTGAAGCACAATTGACTCTTGAGACTGAATTTCCTCGATATTAACTGCTGCTCCACCTCCTGAACTTGTGGAGGGTCATCCTGTGGCTGTTCATTGGGTGCAGGCACATCATTCCAACCCAGCTCCGGAACTCGTAAAACCCAATTGTGATTATTGAATTGCATGTTGCCGGGGAGGGGTGGGATTGCCATTGAGGGGCATTGGGTCCTCATCGGCAGGTAGGATATCTGCAAAGTCTGCAGATAGAATATAAACTGGAGCGAGACCAAGAAATCCGAACCCCACCAAAGTCGAAAATTCTCAGATGTCACCGATCCGGGGACCATAGAAGGTGCAGGAAAAGACGCATAAACCAAGGATCGGACCTTCATTGGATCATCCTGGTGCCAATGGTGGAATCGGCCAAAAGTACTAATAACATCTGCAAGATATTGAGAGCGCCTATAATCCAAAGGGACTCCTAGCAGCATTACCCATCCCCTTCGAAAACCTTGAACAGCTCTGTAGTTAATACCCTTATCATGCGGAATAAACCTGACAAATCTATCGTTGCCCAAATTGAAAGGAGGGTGATCGACTAATGCTTGACGGGCCAGAGCACTGCGTAGTTGAAACAAACCAACCCCTTGGATCCATGGCTGGGCATCCAACACGGCTCTCTGCAGAGTATTGACGACAAAATCACTGACCAGATTCCTGTAGATGGCGACTTCTTCAGGCAGAGGAGCAGGTTCGACAATGGCGACAACATACTCCTCATCTTTGTCGATCCGAGCCACCGCCGCGCAAAAGAAAGTGCGAGGCAATCGTAGCTCCCTCCATCGATGATATCGAATCCATGCGGAGGAAGTCCATCGGGTCCAACGGAAAGTTGGCCATTGCGGGCAAAGGAGGATGAACCGAACTGAGGCGAGGTGATTGAGGGTGGTGGTGAGGAAGGCAGCGAGGCGTTGTGGCGGTGGCTCAACCGGCAATGGTGGGGATGACGGGCGGCAGGCTTGATGGGATCGGGCATAGACCCCTCCGGCTAGCTATGGGAGAAAGCGAGGAGTCCGCTCCAAAAACCCGCCGACCGGTTAGATACGGGGATTTGGACCGGGACCCACCTGTAAGAGGAGATAGGCTAGAATCGAACAGCCCTTTGCCTGTGTCCCAACCGAAAGCATCTACGGCACCTAACCCTGCTGGTGCACGCGCTGGATAAATGCTTCATTGACAAGCAATTTTGACATTTCCAAACTTTGAAAACCATGTCATCCACAAGATCATTAAATCCATCACAATCAACAGTGATTCCAATGTCCTAGGATTAATAAGCTCCTCATTTCCAATAACAGATGGAGGTGCAGGTTCGAAGCGACTTGGGCCAGCAGGCATCGGACCGGAGAAACCTCTGAGGCGGGAATCCAGTTGGGCTGAAGAGGTCTCATGGGCCGCCACCGACTGGCCCGTTCCATCCCATGCACATGCAGATTCACGTCCAAGAAGTTGGATTAATCCCAGATATCCCGCCAAGGAAGTAGCGTGGGCGTTGAATGTTCGAAAATAATTGGTGGTTCGCCACCGTCCATCGGAGTTCGATCGCCGCGGCGGGAGGAACGATGACTCTTTCACGGGCAGCACCTTGTACCCAAAGATCTCAAACCGCCGCAACAAGACTGGCGAAGCAGGAAAAGAGTATCCCTTGCAAACATCATCTTGTTGGAAAGTGGCAAATGAAATCCTCTTCGGAGGTCTAGAGGTCGTCGTAAGGCAGATTTGGAAGGAGGTTTATGCATAGCAAGTAAACCCATAGCAGCACGCTTTTAGAAGGGCTAATGATAATCCATTCGCATCACACTCTTTCTTCCAAAGAACAAACTCCGTTTCCAATTAGGGCCACCATTACCCCATAGGTGAAAGTAGCATTTGAATTGCGGACACGAAAGATCTCAAATGAAGAATAAAAATGCCAACACGTTTGCATGATACCGAAATGAGAATACCTTATCCGCAATGAATTGCACAGATAGATCAATTGCGGATCCTCCAATTGCACATTCCAAAGCCGCAGCCGCGAATCCTCATCAAGACGAAATCTATGTTCGCTGAAAGACACAACCATAATAAAATGGCTCGTGTCATCCGAGGGATGAATGGTTTTTCCACAAGATCTGAAAACCTCCTCCGCAAAAGCCACACCTTTGGAGAAATCCAGATCCAAAGTCGATCCACCATGCGGACCCATGTGAGATGGGTATAGGGTGGTAGATCAGAGAACGCCGAAGAAGATGGATGGAGAGAAGACCAGATTTACTGGCTGAGGAGAAAGATCGCCGGAAAGCCTAGGGCGCCGGTGGGAGGCGAGGTGGGAGACGCATAACTGATGTTTAACTTCGAATCTATGCCTACGTTTACCACTTGTTACCTTGCTGTTTTTATATTTTCAGATTACAAAAACTTATATCTACCATGCATATTGCACTTGTTTCACCATCTCTTCGCCGAACTAGTGCACCTATACAATTTACCATTGTATTGGGTGTGTTGGGAACACAAGAGACTCTTTGTTATTTGGTTGCAGGGTTGCTTGAGAGAGACCTTCTTCATCCTACGCCTCCCACGGATTGATAAACCTTAGGTCATCCACTTGAGGGAAATTTACTACTGTCCTATAAACCTGTGCACTTGCAGGCCCAACAACGCCTACAAGAAGAAGGTTGTGTAGTAGACATCATGTACATAAAGCATGACATGTGGGCCCAGGGGGTCCCAGTTGACTGGGTCAACTACACAGACAGCAGAGACTGACTGGTGGGGCTAGGGGGCTAAGTCAACAGCCCAGTCAGCAGTCAACAGTTGACTGTTGACAGTTGACTGGTCAAACTTACTGGCGGGGTCCAGTGGTCAGTGACTCACATTTTAACAGTGTGTTTTCTTTTTGTATTCGATTAACAGAACATAGCATTTTGTGATTTTCATAGGATTTAATCCATGCATCAAATGGATTTGGTCCAATGGACACATTTGAGCCTTGCCAAGTGTACTACCTTCCCATATTTTTTTAGCCTTGTTAGCAGTTGTTTAACCGCAGTTTAGAGGCTGTGTAGAAGGTTAGTCACTGTAGATTTAGCAAAGCTAGCTGGCCGCTACAGTACTAGCAGTAGTATAAAGGGGTTGCAGGTGTGGCTAGAAGCAGACAAGCAGTAGAGCAGCGACGGGCGAAGCCGCCCGGCCATGGCACGCTCAACAGCGCGCGCGGCCAGGGACATGCATGAGCAGCTGCAGCGCCAGGCGACAGACGGCGCAGAGGGCCGGCGGCTGCGAGGCCGGGCGTGGGCGCGCGCGAGGTGTAGGCAGCAGCGCAGTGGCGAGCGACAAGCCGTGCGGGCCGACGAAGGAGGCTACGGCGGGGAGTAGCGCGGGCAGTAGCGATGCGGCGGCTGCAGCGCAGCGAGCAATGAGCGGACCCGGCAAGGACGTGCGAAGGCCGGCGTGGCCGGCGCAGTGCACGCAGTGACGGCGCGCGCGACATGGCTGCAGTTGCGGTGAGCGCGAATTCGGTCTCGATCGGGCGCGGTGCGGGGCTTCGGTCGTGCGCATGGGGCGTGACCAGAGGGGCACGGGTGCGGCGCTAGCGGGCATCTACGACGGAAAAGAAGAAGAGCGGGAGGGGGTTCGACGGGTGGCTCACCGAGCGGCACACGGTGGCCAGCGGCAGCTTAGTAGCGGTGGAGCTCGACGCAGACAGGGGCGCGTCGGTGGTCGATGGAGAGGCGAGCTCGAAGCCGAAGACAGGGGGCCTCCCTGGCTCTTGCTGTTGGGCGAGAGGACGAGGTCGAGGCCCGTGCAGCTACCGAACACCCTGGCGCAGCCCAGGGTGGCGCCGGAGCGCACGGAAGACGGCGGGCGGCGACAGGAGGCATTCGGTGAGGCGGGGGATCTGAGGAGGGAAGGCTGAGAGGGAGAGGGAGGAGGAGAAGTGGATCTGTAGCGACGCGACTCGAGGAACAGGAGAAGGCGACTGGGGAGGGAGTGGGCCACTGGGCCGGTTCGGTGGCAAGGCCCGGGGGCAGGGGAATTCCTTTTATCCTTACCTTTTGCCTTTTTATACTGTTTTCTTTTAACAGCCTTCATTTGCATTTAAATAAGCTACCAAATGACTTTGCAAATATGTGGAGGTGGACAAGACAAATACTCGGAAAAATTGAGCCCTGCCACAAAAAGTTTGGGAGGCTTTTGAAATGTTTTGGATTTTCACAAATTAGAAAAGCATTTTAAATTACTATTTTGCCATGTTTTAACAGTTTTAGGGCGTTTAATTATTTTATAAAAAGATGGTTTCTCCACCAGCATCACTATGATTTAATTGCCACACCCAGAACATTTTAGTTTTGACAATTGAAAACTTTTATAGTTTGATTTGATTCTGAATTTGAATTCAAACAGGATTTGAATTATCACGAGATTAACAACAGTAATCATGGTGATGTGGCATCATTAGCAGAGGATTACTGTAGCATAATTATCCGAGCGTTACAGTGGATCATATGTCATAAGGTATAAGGGCATGGCCTATGCATAGCCCTGGGGTGATGCCTCGCATGCCATGTAGGATTGGATGTCAAAAAAAGTAGGTTTGGATAGGGAAGCGGGATCCTCTGCACGAGATGGGTGCTTGAAGAGAAAAAGTGCGGTCAGGAGCATAAAGTTGGAAAAGATGAAGTGAAATGTAGAGATGCATATATACTGAAAGTTTGCTTTATATTCTTGAATGAGGTCCACAAGTAGTAGCTTGCATTAGAGAGAAAAAATAATCAATGTAGACGCCTTAATCTACATTTTTTCATGGGTCATTTGTATTCATATGCCATCATTATAGATGTCTAAGGAGATTTCCGTGACATGGTCATGAATGACAGTAATGATGAGTTGGGCCAATGATGTGAAGAAAGCATGCTCGATGTTGCTGCCGGTGTCTATGCCCGGAAGTCTGAAGTCCAGAATATTAATAAAACTAAGTTCAACATTTTTCGGCAAAGGTCGATATGTCCGAGTGGTTAAGGAGACAGACTTGAAATCTGTTGGGCTACGCCCGCGCAGGTTCGATCCCTGCTGTCGACGGTAAAAGTTTTTTTTCTTAGTAGACTCCTGTGCGGCACGGTGACTTGGCCGAGCAGAAAAATCGATCCCTGTTGTCGACGACGGTTTAAGTTTTTGTTCTTTGTAGGCTTCGGTTGTAAACATGTAGTACTAGAATATATGGATCGATTAGACTAATGATGACCAGCTGCAGCGACCGTGACGAAGTAATTAGCAGATGGATAATGAGACCTAGCAGAAGTACGGAGGAAATAAGGACTCGTCCTTTACAGAGAGCAAGAACCGAGTTGTTGAGCACAACGGGAAAGAAGATAACAACACTAGTCCTTTCTTTTCGGCTGTTCAGTTTTTAAAAAAGAGATATGATGTTGTTTTTTTATGCAGAGAACAAACTACACTTTGATCAATACTGTGGTATTAAAACCAACAGTTTTTAGAGGCAACTAAGCGGTATGAGGTTGTAAATAAAAATATGATAATTCCAAAAACTGTAGTATCCTCTAAAACCTTTAAAAAACACTCTGCTAGCACACATGTCCTAAATAATATTTTATTTCTTGGGAGACCGTTAATTAACGTTCAAAAGTAATCTGAACTCATGGTAGCTCGGATGTTTATGTTACCACACCCGTGCTTTGCTATGCTATAATGCATATATATATAAATGAATCAAATAAATAAGTAAATGTCGTCTCTAAGGTCAAAGCTTATTTTTCGTCATACGTCCAGGCGTGTTCAGACATTAAACAAGCGCTCAATACGCTCGTAAAAATTCAACCGTCCGGATAGTCCGAACGCCTTCAAATTCAGACCATATGTTGAGGAGAAATATGATTGTCTGGACTATCTGTCATATTATGTCTCAACACAAAAAATTCATCCCACAACACACCATTCCTTTTTTGGTCGTACCCTCTCCTTCTCGCTCGGTTTCCCGCCTTAGCGCGAATCACATTAAGACCCTGTTTGATAGCAAAAAATACAAAAAACAGCAGTAGTCTCCTTCACGCACAGGCACAGAGTTCGGCAGCAAGGACAAACAGTAGTAGATAATAAGCTACGGGTGTAAACATGTCGTACTAGAATATATGGATCGATTAGACTAATGATGACCAGATGCACGACCTCGACAAAGTAATTAGGAGATGGATAATGAGAGCTAGTAGAAGTATGGAGGAAATAAGGATTCGTCCTTTGCAGATAGCAAGAACCGAGTTGTTGAGTACAACAGGGAAGAAGATAACGACACCAGTCTTTTCTTTTTGGTTGTTCAGTTTTTCAAAAAGTGGTATGAGGTTGTTTTTTTATACAGAGAAAAAACTACACTTTGATCAATATTGTAATATTAAAACCACAGTTTTTAAGGGCAATTAAGCAGCTCATTGTAAATAAAAATATGATAATTCTAAAAACCGTAGTATCCTCTAAAACCTTTAAAAAAATACTTTGCTAGCACGCATGTCCTAAATTATATTTTATTTCTTGAGAGGCCGTTAATTAACGTTCAAAAATACTTTGTTATGTTTATGCATCCTACTACCGGGTGTAGTTACATCCATTTCTTATATACTACCATGTGGTACTATATACTCTACATTATTATTTTTAGTATGTTCATATACTATATATAAGATACTCCAAAGCGAGTTATGTGAAAAAAATTGCATGTGAGCCCATGTTTTTATTATATTTATGAAATATGTACATATTTGTACGTAAAAAGGAGTATGCTCAAAATATACTATATATTATATAAAAAATAGTATATATACTACCTAAACATTCTTACATACTACATACTACGCATACATACTCTCCAATATGATAGATACTACCTAGAACGTATGAAACAAAAGTGGAAGTAACTACACCCGTAGTAGAAAAATTTGTCCTATATAGTGTGTGTGTGTGTGTGTGTGTGTGTGTATATATATATATATATATATATATATATATATATATATATATATATATATATATGTATATATAAATGAATCAAATAAATAAGTAATGTCGTCTGTAAGGTCAGAGCTTATTTCTCGTCATACGTCCAGGCGTGTTCAGACATTAAACAAGTGCTCGGTAGGTTCTTAAAAATTCAACCGTCCGGATAGTCTGAACGCCCTCAAATTCAGACCATATATGAAGGAGAAATATAGTTGTTCGGACAATCCGTCATGTTATGTTCCAACACAAAAAACCCATCCCACAACACACCATTCCCTTTTTTGGTCGGATGCTCCCTTTCTCGCTTGGTTTCCTGCCGTAGCGAGGTTCCCACTGGAGCCTCGTCCTTTAAAACTAGATGACGCTTCGCCGTGTATTGCATGCAGCAGAGATGAGTTTTTTCAAATTTACAATATAATAGAGTGGGTTAAACTAACACATACTATTCTCACTAAACAATAAATAACTATAGAAATTAGTCTATAAGGTCCATTCAACTTTGCAAATGCACACTGACATGGGAGGCGAGTGACAGCCTAAACATATTTCTAGTCACCAATGAGCTCCACCTCTAGCTCAGATATCATTCATTGCTAGAAGGGATAAGTGTCGTTCTTCTCTTCCTCGTCCTTCCATACATCTTCTACTCCTGACCTCTTTGCCAACCCGTTTCTTTGGAGCCATCTAATACCACGTGAACAGCAGTGTGTTTTTCACCCATGCCTCATCTTCTTCTTCTTCCTTCCTCGCCAGTTTTGTTCTCATTCCTACTTATATTCTATAATAAACTTTCTTTCTTGTGTCGCTTTATTTTTTGAAACACTCTTTCCTTCTCCAACACCATGGACCACTTGCTCACTTTAGTTCTTTTTCCTTCTTATTCTTGGATCACTCTCCCTTTCAACTATAGCACTAACCATCTGGGAAATGTTGTGGCGTGTTGTCCTCACCCGCAAATGTTTCGGCAACCGTCACCGTGTGCACATCCTGCAGAGCATGGTCATCATCTATCTTGTTGAACGCTAGGTTGCCCATGTCGCGAGCGCATGGTGGCCGTTGTCCATGTTGGGAAGCGGTGCTTGGCCAAGTCGGTGAAAGACTGTTGATCGTCATTGCCCACAAGCGCTTTCAAAACGATTCAACCCGATTTCTTGCTTAATTAATGAATTACATAAATAATTAATGGTATGCCTAACTAATTGCCAACCAAATCAATTAATTATCTACCTATGTGGGAAAAAATCCCTACTTCTAATTATTTGTAGGCATAATTAAATATCTACCTAATTAATTGCATTAATGACTCGATTTCCAAATTGATTCGGTGCAAAAATAATTCCTATTTAAATGAAGCTAATTAATTGCACACATAAGTAATTGTCTAGCTAATTAATTACATTAATGATTTGATTTCCAAATTGATTCAGCGCTCAATTTCAAAAATATTTTGGCATGAATGACTGCTACGAACGTCGATGACTACTGAGTATTGTAGGACACATTCTCTTAACGAATTTCTTGACATTTGAATAGGCACACTTCTTGTGAGAATGTATCCTATCTGGCTCTCTGTATGACTGACAAGAAATATAATATGACCACGCCCACCAACGCTTGTACGTGGCGGTCCGACGACCCACCTTCGACCATGGCCGTACTGGATGTGGTGATCCACACCCTGGCATTCTCAAGCATCGCACCGGCGTCAGGCCTGGCCACGACGTCCCCTATGGTGTCACGCATGGCGTCCCTCCGCAGGAGCGCACGAATGTGTATGCCCATAAGAAAAAGATATGTTATTTTTGTTGTATTAGGAAACTTATGATTGTCAATTAATAATAGTGATAATGGTGATAATAATAAATGGCATAGTGCACAGGATTAATGATTTGTTATTAAGGAATATCCTTTTTGTTTTGAAGGTTTATCGTGAAAAAAATATTATGTCCATATTTTAAAAAAGTGACCTTACATATATGATGTGATTTCTAAATTCTTAATTACCTATTATTTACGTGATTAGTTTAATTCAGCACCTGCCAAAGAAAGCATGAAACACAATCTCTCCCTTCAATGGGATTTGTTTTTTTAATCGGAATGTGACAAACCGGTGAGAGGGGGTGGTGGGAGGTGAGACAGAAAAAAACTAGATGAAAATAAACCGTAGTAGGCTACCAACTCCCCCTTTAGGAGCAGAGATTTATGGTGGAATCAAGGTTCAAGTCCTAGACTCAATGTAAAATATTGTGTAAGCTCAGTATCTCAAAGATGTTCATGATGTAGGATGTGCATGCGTACGTTCATATAGGTGAGTGTTTTTGTTCTTTGCTAGACTACTCTGGGGCATGGCACAATGACTTGGCCGAGCAGAAAACCCACTAGAGGAGGCATTCTCCTCGACTACGAGGCGCCTTTTGTGACTTCATCAATCTCAAGATGATTTACCAACTCAGTCTCTCGGAGGTGTTCATAGGGGTAGGTGTGTGTGTTCATATGGATGAGTCTATGTGCATATATATATGAGTGCATGTGTCTGTACTTCAAAAAAACCTATAGCGAACCATGGTAATTTGTACCTATAGGTTAAATTACTGTAGTTTTTAATACTTTGCGTGCGGTGAAGGAGACTTTACTGTGTAATAGAATCTCTAGCAGATTCCACAAACGGCCGGCCCATAAAAGTCGTTTCAGGGCTCCCGCAAAAAATTGGGACGGTGAGCCCTCCGGCGTAGTAGTTCCATCATACACTTTGCGGCCTCACGTAACCTATGGCCGGAGCCTTTACCTTGGTCGGGACCGTTTACTTCTTTTGGCTCATGTATATGACTGTGGTACTAGCATCCATATGACAGAGAATCCGGATGGACATGACTAGTCATAAACCAAGGTGGCACAAATGTACAGGGACACATATACATAACCCAACAATGCACGTGTCGGTCAGCTAGTGCAACCAAGTCGTAGCATAGCCACTAGGACTTAGTAAACACCGTGTGACTTCCCCATAGGGAAAGACACATGAGCAAATAATGATATATGCCGGTCAATCCATGTGTTTCGGAGCAGTAGCGAACTACGAAGGCTTAGTGGAAGCACTAGGAGGCATTTCCCTGTAGGAAAGGCTACCAAAGGTAGATAACTAGGTGTCAAATCCCATATGTACCAATGCATTTCAAAACATACACATAATATGCACGATATGTGTACATACAACATGGCATCACAACATAACTCTACGACTCAAAGTATTGATAAGGCCCGGAAGAGCCATAAATAGCATGATATTACAAACATTGGTCTTATGACCCAACATACAAACTCATACAAGCAACGGAAACATAAACATGTCTGAATACAGACAACTACAAAAGTAAAAGGCCGAGAAGCCTGACTATCTACAAGACCCTCCATAGGAACCATACCTCTGTCTGGGATTCCCAAGCTACTCGGTCAACATCGAATGTCTCCTCTGCAAAAGCATAAATTAAGCAACCGTGAGTACAAAGGTACACAACAAGACATACATTAGAACTACCTACTTATGCATTAGTATCAACAAGGGGGGGTATGGAGTTTAACTGTAGCAAGCCAGCTTTCACTCAGTGACTATCATGTATTACGACTACCAGTAACTTTTTTGAGGTGAGAAAGCGCACACTCGAGTCCACATATTCACCATATCAATACACCACTATGGATCCTCTCATGTCTCCCTAGAGAGGCCATCCATAGCACTCACACTTATCTTGCGCATTTTAGGGTATTCACTTCAACTTGTCTATGAACCATATAAGTCTCCAAGTAGTCCATATCTGAGGACGCGGCTATTCGAATTGTACAGTTAACCCTGCGGGGGTGTACGTCTTCACACACGCTCACCACTTAGCACCATATACACATCATGTATCTCGACAACCTTCAAGCAGAAGCCTGGTGAGGGTGTCGGCCACAACCTGACTAACCACACAACACTCTAGTCCAGGTTTATCGCTTATCCAAGGCTGAACCTACAAGGGAAATCCGGCCGAAGTTTCCATCACGACCCCAAACGATGTGTGCAGGGTTCCCAAGTCCACCATCTGGGTGCCACTTGGTACACCGAGCCACAGTGCCTAGTCTGTTCCAAGCCCACCTATACCGGGTGCAACTTGATAGACACATAGCACAACCTACAAACACCATAAACTAGTTGCAACTCCTGGACAGAGATCAAGGCGATTAATAAGCGGGAGGGGCCGCATTAACTAGTGTGTGCACTACAAGAAAAAGACACATCCGTGACATTTTGGGCCAAATGAGATTTTTTCTATCATACTTATGACACTTCTATGATGATAATTGTGACAAAACCCGGTATCATCATAGATGTGGTGGGCTCCTACTTCTATGACAAAAAATCATGACAAAAAATGGGCTTTTCGTCCTGGGCAGGCTGGAGACGCAGCTGCATGACATTCTTTGGGCCGTCCATGACGGAAAAAACCATGGTAGAAGCGAGGGCGAGAAAAATATCGGGGTGTTCCCAGTTATGGTGGGTGGTCGGGGCCGAGCGATGCACGTTTCTCTCATACACGCACACGCGTGGGTGCGAGGCGTTGGGCTCTAACTGAACCCGAGCGAGGCGTTGGGCTCTAATTGAACCCGAGCGATTGCACTGCAGGCTACGCATTACTGAACTCGAGCGATCGATCGATGGCTGTTAAATGAACCCGATCGAGCGATTCCTTCGCTACTGCTGCTAACTGAAGCCAATCGATGCTGCCTCTGGATGAACAGTGAGCTTTGATGGGGGGGTTGGATGAACAGTTCCCGGTGGGGGTGGATGAACAGGACCCCTGGTGTTGCCTCTGGATGAACAGGACCCCGATCGATCGAGCCGGTTGGGGCTGGATGAACAGGACCCCGTGGAGGGCTGGATGAACAGGGCCACCCTGAGGAGGGCTGGATGAACAGTAGATGGTGGAGGGCTGGATGAACAGTAGCCCATGGAGGGGTGGTTGAACAGGAGCCTGATACGTCTCCAACGTATCTATATTTTTTGATTGCTCCATGCTACTTTATCTACTGTTTTAGGCAATATTGGGCTTTATTATCCACTTTTATATTATTTTTGGGACTAACCTATTAACCGGAGGCCCAGCCCAGATTTGTTTTATGTCTATTTCAGTGTTTCGAGGAAAAGGAATATCGAGCGAGTCAAACGGAACGAAATCAATGGAGAAGTTATTTTTGGAAGGAAACCCACCGATGGACTTGGACCCCACGTCGAAAGATACGGGAGGTGCTCACGACGGTGGGGGCGCCCACCCCGGGCGCGCCCGCCTCGTGGGCCCCGTAGCTCCACCGACGCATTCTTTCACCCATATATACCTCGCACCCTAAAACTTCCGTAACAAAAGATAGATCGGGAGTTCCGCCGCAAGCCTCCGAACCACCAAAACCAATCGGGACCCCTTTCCGTACCACGGAGGGGGGATCCATCTCCGTGGCCATCTTCATCATCCCGCGCTCTCCATGACGAGGAGGGAGTAGTTCACCCTCGGGCTGAGGGTATGTACCAGTAGCTTTGTGTTTGATCTCTCTCTCTCGTGTTCTTGAGGTGATACGATCTTGATGTATCCCGAGCTTTGCTATTGTAGTTGGATCTTATGATGTTTCTCCCCCTCTACTCTCTTGTGATGAATTGAGTTTCCCCTTTGAAGTTATCTTATCGTATTGAGTCTTTTATGAACACTTGATGTATGTCTTGCCGTGATTATCTGTGGTGACAATGGGATATCATGTGCCACTTGATGTATGTTTTGGTGATCAACTTGCGGGTTTCGTGACATTGGGAACCTATGCATAGGGGTTGGCACACGTTCTTGATTCTCCGGTAGAAACTTTGGGACACTCTTTGAAGTACTTTGATGTTGGTTGGATGAATATGAGATTGTGTGATGCATATCGTATAATCATGCCCACGGATACTTGAGGTGACAATGGAGTATCTAGGTGACATTATGGTTTTGGTTGATTTGTGTCTTAAGGTGTTATTCTAGTACGAACTCTTTTATAGATTGATCCGAAAGAATAACTTTGAGGTGGTTTCTTACCCTACCATAATCTTTATGTTTGTTCTCCGCTATTAGCGGCTTTGGAGTGACTCTTTGTTGCATGTTGAGGGCTTGTTATATGATCTATCTATGTTATTATTGTTGAGAGAACTTGCACTAGCGAAAGTATGAACCCTAGGCCTTGTTTCCTATCATTGCAATACCGTTTACGCTCACTTTTACCGCTTGTTACCTTGCTGTTTTTATATTTTCAGATTACAAATACCTTTATCTACCATCCATATTGCACTTGTATCACCATCTCTTCGCCGAACTAGTGCACCTATACAATTTACCATTGTATTGGGTGTGTTGGGGACACAAGAGACTTTTTGTTATTTGGTTGCAGGGTTGTTTGAGAGAGACCATCTTCGACCTACGCCTCTTGCGGATTGATAAACCTTAGGTCATCCACTTGAGGGAAATTTGCTACTGTCCTACAAACCTGTGCACTTGCAAGCCCAACAACGTCTACAAGAAGAAGGTTGTGTAGTAGACATCAAGCTCTTTTTCTCGGCGCTGTTGGGGAGGCTAGGTAAGTGAAGGTATATATTTAGATCTTGCAATTGAATCTTTTTGTTTCTTGTTTTAGCACTAGTCTAGTTTATAAAATAAAACTACGAAAAAATGGAATTGAGTTTGTCTCATACGCTTCACCTTTTTAATATCTTTCGTGAGTTTGATGGAAAGGAAAATTGTGCCAATGTGTTAGAAGAGGAATGCATTAAGTTATTTGGCACTAAATCTTTGAAGGATGAGCATGAATGCAATGTTGTTAGTATGAATTCCTTGAATATCCATGATGCTAATGATATGCAAAGCCACAAGCTTGGGGAAGCAATGTTTGATGAAGATGATATTTTTTGTCCCCCAAGCTTTGATGAGAAAATTTACTATGAGGAAAGCATGCCTCCTATCTATGATGATTATTGTGATGACACGTATGCTTTAGAAAATAATGATAACCATGAAACTTGTCATCTTGATCTTAATTTTCAATCATATGATAGTTATTTTGTTGAGTTTGCTCCCACTACTATTCAAGAAAAGAATTTTGCTTATGTGGAGAGTAGTAAATTTTCTATGCTTGTAGATCATGAAAAGAATGCTTTAGGTGCTGGTTATATTGTTGAATTCATTCATGATGCTACTGAAAATTATTATGAGGGAGGAATATATGCTTGTAGGAATTGCAATAATATCAAGTTTCTTCTCTATGTGCTTAAAGTTTTGAAGTTATGCTTGTTTTACCTTCCTATGCAAGTTGATTCTTGTTCCCATAAGTTGTTTGCTCACAAAATCCCTATGCATAGGAAGTGGGTTAGACTTAAATGTGCTAGTCATATTCTTCATGATGCTCCCTTTATGTTTCAATTCTTATCTTTTATGCGAGCATCATCGAAATCATCATGCCTAGCTAGGGGCATTAAACGATAGCGCTTGTTGGGAGGCAACCCAATTTTATTTTAGTTTCTTGCTTTTTGGTTATGTTTAGTAATAAATAATCCATCTAGATTCTGTTTAGATGTGGTTTTGTGTTTTAATTAGTGTTTGTGCCAAGTAGAACCTTTGGGAAGACTTGGGTGAAGTCTTTATGATCATGCTGTAAAAAACAGAAACTTTAGCGCTCACGAGATTAGCTAGAACTTTTTACTGGAGAGTGATATTTAGTTGAATCTTTTTGAAGATGATTACTAGAAAAATTACGCAGGTCCACCAATTTATTTTAGAATTTTTGGAGTTCCAGAAGTTTGCGTTAGCTACAGATTACTACAGACTGTTCTGTTTTTGACAGATTCTGTTTTTCGTGTGTTGTTTGCTTATTTTGATGAATCTATGGCTAGTAAAAAGGTTTATAAACCATAGAGAAGTTGGAATACAGTAGGTTTAACACCAATATAAATAAATAATGAGTTCATTACAGTACCTTGAAGTGGTGTTTTGTTTTATTTCGCTAACGGAGCTCACGAGTTTTCTGTTAAGTTTTGTGTTGTGAAGTTTTCAAGTTTTGGGTAAAGATTCGATGGACTATGGAATAAGGAGTGGCAAGAGCCTAAGATTGGGGATTACCAAGGCACCCCAAGGTAATATTCAAGGAAAACCAAGAGTTTAAGCTTGGGGATGCCCTGAAGGCATCCCTCTTTAAATTTCGCTCATCGGTAACTTTACTTGGAGCTATATTTTTATTCGCCACATGATATGTGTTTTGCTTGGAGCGTCATTTTATTTTGTTAGTATTTTCTTTATGTTAATTAGATTAGTGTTTTGCATCTTTACTTTCAATAAAAAGTCAAGGATAGCCTTTGCCATGCTTATTTTGCTAGTATGCATGTTGCTGTTTGAAAACAGAAAGTTTACCGCTGTTGCAAAAATTCTATAGAAAAGTCCGAGAGTGGTATAATGTTGAATCTTTTTGCATATTGAGATCTGATAAATTTATTAAAGTTGGAATTTTAGTTTATAATTTTTGGAGTCAGGGAAGTATTGATACTCTTGCATTCTTTACAGACTGTACTGTTTTGGCAGATTGCTGTTATGTTTGCATTGTTTGCATATGTTTGCTTGTTTAATGATTCTATTTGAGGATAGGAGTATTAAATATGCAGTTTAGTATTAAATGTTTAATAATAATGTTAGTGATTTGTTACAGTAGAAAATGATAAGGTTTTGCATTGGTTTATACTAACCTATCTCACGAGTTCTTGTTGAGTTTGTTGTGAATGAAGCTTTTGATAAAAAGAGAAACCATGATATGAGAGGAATTAAGGAGACACAAAAGTTCAATCTTGGGGATGCCCAAGGCATCCCAAGATAATATTTCAAGAAGTATCAAGCATCTAAGCTTGGGGATGCCCCGGTAGGCATCCCACCTTTCTTCTTCAACAACTATCGGTTAGTATCGGTTGAGCCTAAGTTTTTGCTTCTTCACATGAGTTGTGCTATCATTGCAATGTAGTTTTCTTTAGCTTTGCTTTCTGTTTGAATAAAGTATCAAGATCTGAAATTATTAAATGGGAGAGTCTTCACATAGTTGCATAATTATTCGACTACCCATTGATCTTCACTTATATCTTTCAGAGTAGTTTGTTTTTGCTCTAGTGCTTCACTTATATCTTTTAGAGCACGGTGGTAGTTTTATTTTGAAGATATATATGATCTATCATGCTTCACTTAGATTATTTCGAGAGTGTTAAATAGCATGGTAATGTGCTTAATCATAATATGCTAAGCATACAAGATTTGTAAGAATTATTATGAGTGTGTTGAATACTAAGAAAAGTTTGATACTTGATAATTGTTTTGAGATATGGAGGTAGTGATATTAAAGTCGTGCTAGTTGAGTAGTTGTGAATTTGAGAAATGCTTGTGTTGAAGTTAGCAAGTCCCGTAGCATGCACGTATGGTTAAAGTTGTGTAACAAATTTGAAACATGAAGTGTACCTGGCTTGTGCATCCTTATGAGTGGCGGTCGGGGACGAGCGATGGTCTTTTCCTACCAATCTATCCCCCTAGGAGCATGCGCGTAGTACTTGATTTTTGATGACTTACAAATTTTTGCAATAAGTATATGAGTTCTTTTGACTAATGTTGAGTCCATGGATTATACGCACTTTTACCTTTCCGCATTTGCTAGCCTCTTCGGTACCGTGCATTACCCTTTCTCACCTTGAGAGTTGGTGCAAACTTCGCCGGTGCATCCAAACCCCGTGATATGATACGCTCTATCACACATAAACCTCCTTATTTCTTCCTCAAAACAGCCAGCATACCTACCTATTATGGCATTTCCATAGCCATTCCGAGATATATTGCCATGCAACTTTCCACCGTTCCGTTCATCATCATCATGACATACATTACTTTTGTCATATTGCCATTGCATGATCATGTAGTTGACATCGTATTTGAGACAAAGCCACCATGCATAATTTTCATACATGTCACTCTTGATTCATTGCACCATCCCGGTACACCGCCGGAGGCATTCATATAGAGTCATATCTTGTTCTAGTATCGAGTTGTAATCCTTATGTTGTAATCAATAGAAGTGTGATGATCATCATTGTTAGAGCATTGCCCAAAAAAAAGAGAAAGGCCAAAAAAAAGAAAGGCCCAAAAAAAAGAGAAAGGACAAAAAGAAAAAAAAAGAAAGGCCCAACTTTTTTTAATAAAAAGGGCAATGCTACTATCTCTTTTCCACACTTGTGCTTCAAAGTAGCACCTTGTTCTTCATGTAGTGAGTCTCATATATTGTGCTTCAAAGTAGCACCATGTTTTTCATATAGCGAGTCTCATAAGTTGTCTTGTTCATACTAGTGGGAATTTTTCATTATAGAACTTGGCTTGTATATTCCTACGATGGGCTTCCTCAAATGCCCTAGGTCTTCATGAGCAAGCAAGTTGGATGCACACCCACTAGTTTTCTTTTGTTGAGCATTCATAGCTCTAGTGCATCCGTTGCATGGCAATCCCTACTCCTCATGTTGCCATCAATTGATGGGCATCTCCATAGCCCGTTGATTATCCTCGTCAATGTGAGACTTTCTCCTTTGTTGTCTTCTCCACACAATCCCCATCATCATATTCTATTCCATCCATAGTGCTATATCCATGGCTCAAGCTCATGTATTGCGTGAAGGTTGAAAAAGTTTGAGATTATTTAAGTATGAAACAATTGCTTGGCTTGTCATTGGGGGTATAGAAGTTGGGAACATCTTTGTGTGACGAAAATGAAGCATGGCCTAACTATATGATTTTGTAGGGATGAACTTTCTTTTGCCATGTTATTTTCAGAAGACATGATTACTTTGATTAGTATGCTTGAAGTATTATTATTTTTATGTCAATATGAACTTTTGTCTAGAATCTTTCAGATCTGAATATTCATATCACGAGTGAGAAGAATTACATTGAAATTATGCCAAAGTATCACTCCGCATCAAAAATTCTTTTTATCATTTACCTACTCGAGGACGAGCAGGAATTAAGCTTAGATGCTTGATACGTCTCCAACGTATCTATAATTTTGATTGCTCCATGCTACTTTATCTAATGTTTTAGGCAATATTGGGCTTTATTATCCACTTTTATATTATTTTTGGGACTAACCTATTAACCGGAGGCCCAGCCCAGATTTGTTGTTTTATGCCTATTTCAAAGTTTAGAGGAAAAGGAATATCGACGGAGTCAAAACGGAACGAAATCAATCGGAGAAGTTATTTTTGGAAGGAAACCCACCGATGGACTTGGACCCCACGTCGGAAGATACGGAGGTGCTCACGAGGGTGGGGCGCGCCCACCCCCGGCGTGCCCCTGCCTCGTGGGGCCCCGTAGCTCCACCGACGCACTCTTTCACCCATATATACCTCGCACCCTAAAATTTCCAGAACAGAAGATAGATCGGGAGTTCCGCCGCCGCAAGCCTCCACAACCACCAAAAACCAATTGGGACCCCTTTCCGGTACCCTGCCGGAGGGGGGATCCATCTCCGGTGGCCATCTTCATCATCCCGGCGCTCTCCATGACGAGGAGGGAGTAGTTCACCCTCGGGGCTGAGGGTATGTACCAGTAGCTATGTGTTTGATCTCTCTCTCGTGTTCTTGAGGTGATACGATCTTGATGTATCCCGAGCTTTGCTATTGTAGTTGGATCTTATGATGTTTCTCCCCCTCTACTCTCTTGTGATGAATTGAGTTTCCCCTTTGAAGTTATCTTATCGGATTGAGTCTTTTATGAACACTTGATGTATGTCTTGCCGTGATTATCTGTGGTGACAATGGGATATCATGTGCCACTTGATGTATGTTTTGGTGATCAACTTGCGGGTTTCGTGACATTGGGAACCTATGCATAGGGGTTGGCACACGTTCTTGATTCTCCGGTAGAAACTTTGGGGCGCTTTTTGAAGTACTTTTATGTTGGTTGGATGAATATGAGATTGTGTGATGCATATCGTATAATCATGCCCACGGATACTTGAGGTGACAATGGAGTATCTAGGTGACATTAGGGTTTTGGTTGATTTGTGCCTTAAGGTGTTATTCTAGTACGGACTCTTTTATAGTTTGATCCGAAAGAATAACTTTGAGGTGGTTTTGTACCCTACCATAATCTCTACGTTTGTTCTCCGCTATTAGTGGCTTTGGAGTGACTCTTTGTTGCATGTTGAGGGCTTGTTATATGATCTATCTATGTTATTATTGTTGAGAGAACTTGCACTAGCGAAAGTATGAACCCTAGGCCTTGTTTCCTATAATTGCAATACCGTTTACGCTCACTTTTACCGCTTGTTACCTTGCTGTTTTTATATTTTCAGATTACAAATACCTTTATCTACCATCCATATTGCACTTGTATCACCATCTCTTCGCTGAACTAGTGCACCTATACAATTTACCATTGTATTGGGTGTGTTGGGGACACAAGAGACTTTTTGTTACTTGGTTGCAGGGTTGTTTGAGAGAGACCATCTTCCTCCTCGCCTCATGGATTGATAAACCTTAGGTCATCCACTTGAGGGAAATTTGCTACTGTCCTACAAACCTGTGCACTTGCAGGCCCAACAACGTCTACAAGAAGAAGATTGTGTAGTAGACATCAGAGCCCGTGGAGAGGGTCGGTTGAACAGCAGCCGGTGGAGTAGCGCGCGGTGGAGGCTGGATGAACAGGAGCCCGTGGATGAACAGTCGTAGGTTGAGGCTGGAGGAGGTCGGCGGTGGATGAACAGTAGCCCGTGGAGGCTAGAGGGGGTCGACGGTGGAGATGAACAATATCCCGTGGAGTCCCGTTTTGTGGTACGCCACACCCCTCCCGATGAACAGGACTCCCGTTTCGACCGTAGCGCTCCAACACAAGTTTGTTTCCTCCGCTTTGCGGCACGCCACACCCTCCGGATCAACAGATCCCGTGCTTGACCGTAGGAGGTCCGCTTCTCCGCTTTTGCGGTACGCCGCACCCTCCCGATGAACAGGATCTCGTTTACTGCCGTGGCGGTCGGACACAAGGCCGCTTCTCCGTTTCTGCGATACGCCAGCCTCGCTTTCCGCTTGTTCCGTTCAAGCCCTCCCGATGAACTCGACGACGCATTCCGTTCCGACCCAGCCGGTTGGCTCCCCATGAACACGACGACGACGCAGTTTCTCCGTTCCGACCCAGCCATGTACACAAGCTCTGACCGTACGTATGCGCGAGTAGGCGTCCGAGACCCTGCCCGTATGTACGTACGTGGCCGTGTTTTCTTTCTTGCACACTGGCCGCTGTACGTACGTGTACATGCTACGTGCGTGCCTCTACTACGACACGTGCGCGCCCCTACATCGACCAGTATGTACGTACATGTTCGCGACCAGAATGACAACTCTACATACGCTTCGACCAGGTGGGTCCCGACCGTCAGGCACTTCCTTGCGTGCGAAGATGTAGCTGGTGGGTCCCAGCAGTCAGGGGGCGAATCGTTTTTTTTTTGCCCGGACGCACTTCCCTGCATGCGAAGATGTAGTGGTGGGTCCCAGCAGTCAGGGGGAAACGTTTTTTTTCACGAAATACGGTGGGTCCCCGCTGTCAGGTGGAGGAACAATTATTTCGCACGTAATAAGGAGGCACTTCCTTGCTGCGGCCATTGAACCAGCTGTCAGCCTCTCCACGTACAGTCCACGTCCGATGGAAGCCGTTCCTTGACCAGGTTGACCACGCCGCGCTGAGAGCACCAGGGCGGTGGACGACGGCGAGGCCTAGGAAGGGGACGACTGAAAGGATCGAGAAGAGGTGTCTAGAAGGGGGGTGATTAGACACTAAGTACCAAAAGTTGCAGTTTTTAACTTCTTTAAGTTGGAGTGGAGTTTAGGCACAAGTTTACCACTCACAATACATATCAAGCAAGCATGCAAAGAGTATATGAGCAGCGGAAAATAAAGCATGCAACTTGCAAGAATGTAAAGGGAAGGGTTTGGAGGATTCAAACGCAATTGGAGACACATATATTTTTGTCGTGGTTCCGATAGGTGGTGCTATCGTACATCCACGTTGATGGAGACTTCAACCCACGAAGGGTAACGGTTGCGCGAGTCCACGGAGGGCTCCACCCACGAAGGGTCCACGAAGAAGCAACCTTGTCTATCCCACCATGGCCATTGCCCACTGTCGGTGTCAAAACCGGCGGATCTCGGGTAGGGGGTCCCGAACTGTGCGTCTAGGCGGATGGTAACAGGAGACAAGGGACACGATGTTTTTACCCAGGTTCGGGTCCTCCCGATGGAGGTAAAACCCTACTCCTGCTTGATTAATATTGATGATATGGGTAGTACAAGAGTAGATCTACCACGAGATCATAGAGGCTAAACCCTAGAAGCTAGCCTATGGTATGATTGTTGTTCGCCCCACGGACTAAAACCCTCCGGTTTATATAGGCACCAAGAGGGTTAGGGTTACACAGAGTCGGTTACAATGGTAGGAGATCTACATATCCGTACGCCAAGCTTGCCTTCCACGCCAAGGAAAGTCCCATCCGCACATGGGACGAAGTCTTCAATCTTGTATCTTCATAGTCCAGAGTCCGCCAAAGGTCATAGTCCGCTATCCGGACACCCCTAATCCGGACTCCTCAAGAGCCCTCGAACCAGGCTTCAATGACGACGAGTCCGCGCGAGATTGTCTTCGCATTGCAAGGCGGGTTCTTCTCCTAATTTGTGTACCGTTGAATAGTGTCCGGCTTCTCGTAAATATCGCGCTCCTTGGCTTCCACGCCCAATAATGACCATCTTCCATGTGTTGAACGAATGTGAAAAGCCAGGGTATTTTTACATTTACCCCCCTAGCTACGCAAATGAGCTGCCTATATAAGAGATGAGGATCTAGATCCGAATCACACCATCTTCCCTTCATGAGCTTTCATCGGAGCGCATCCGATGTAAATCCATTCTATCATGGACAATGACGCTGCTCCTCCTCCTCCTCTCGCCTCCCAGCCCTCGACCGAGATTGGGAGAGATGTCTGCTCAAGACAAATGAGCTAGTGACGCCCAAACCAAGGGATTTCTTCCCCGGCCTTCATGGTTTCGGTTCGAGCGGACTCGCCACCTATAAGGGCGGAAAACAAGCGGAGAGCATCCCCATCCCTCCCAAGGAGAGCGGGTATGCCTTGTCCCTTATTTGATAAGAGGGCTCGGATTTCCAATTCATCCGTTTCTCCGGGGCTCCTAGAGTTCTACGGCCTCCAGCCAGCACAACCTTACGCCTGCCTCCATTCTGCATATTGCGGGCTTCGTGGCCTTTTGCGAGCTGTTTTGGGCATCGAGGCTCATTTCAAGGCTGTGGAAGAGATTGTTCGCCTCGCACTCGCTCTCGGGGAGGGGTCGATATATCAAGTGGGCGGAGCCAACTATGGCGATCGCCGGACCGGATACCTATCCGAACCTCGAAGAAGGCGTCCAAGACTGGCCTTCTAATGGTTTTATATAGAAGATATCCCCTGCGGACCCTGCTCGGATCGGCCTCCGGAGTTCAAGAATGCTCCTTTGAAGAAACGGCTAAGCTGGCGTCCACGGAGCCCTCAGAGGGAAAATGACAGGGACGTCCTTTACCTGATGAGCCGAATAAGGTTGTCGGCTCATTCTGGACTGACCATGATCGGAGTCATGGCCACATGCATTATGCGGGGGGTGCAGCCGCTCCAGAATAGAGGCCACCCCATGTGGGATTTCAACAGGGAGGATGATGCCACCCGTCATGGCAGTAAGGGGCCGGGATCAGTCGCCGATCTGATGAAGACCTTGTCCGCATTGTACAAGGGAGAAGAGGAGGAATTTCTTTGCGTCAATCCACAGGACGTATTTTCTAAGCGGACATTTCTTTTTGCCCATCCAATCCATATTCCCATAATCAAGTATCTCATTTTGTGATTTCGACGCAGGAACCGCGCCAGCCATAAAGGATATAAACAGCCTGCTTCCACAACCCAAGATCCGAACGGTTCTCGATCCGCCTCCCAAGAGGATCCGGACATATCGGTGGAGCTGATCGATGGGGTATTTCACCAATCGAGCATTGATAATGCGCTGGTTGCCATTACGCCGATTACCCGGAATACTTCCAGCCTCACGGTGTAATCGAGACCAAGCCCCAATACTTTGAGAATGATTCATCCGTGTTTATTTTTGATCACCGTGATACCAACGGTGTTTTGCAGGGGAGCCCTTGAGGCGGAAGGCCAAGCTCATGTGGCTAGCCAACAAGGGGCAGCACTGCCCAGCAGGCTAAAAAGAAGTGCGGTCCGGATTGAAAAGCCGGCGCAACGGTATGGCGTGTCACCTTATTCCTAGGTTTTATTCCGGAAGGCATACTAACGCCGTGTTTCTTCAGAAAAAGAGCGCCACGGACTATATCCGAGGGGTTGCCAATCTAGCCTCCGCCAGCCAGGCTTCAAAGCCAGGCCCAGAAGCGGAGGCGAACCCGAGGCGTGCGTCAGATGCTCCTCCGACAGAGGATGCCGATAGATTGTCCGCCACCAACTCCGAGGTGGAGAGTGCCATGAATCACAGGCGCCGCCGGACAATTCTTCGTGACACATGTTTCTCCCAAGAAGCATTGAACGCCTTCAATTCGGGAGATGCGCACCTCCGTGCCGCTCAAGATGGTCTAGCCAGAGCCACGGAGCTGTATGTAAAAGACATACGAGTAAGGAAATTTAACAGTTATATATGCCAGTAACCCCCGAGACTTGAAATAGTTAGAATAACTGATTTAAGGATCATTTATTGTGCAGGATCTTACAGAAAAGAATACCCAACTGTCCCAGGAGCTTGAAGAGTGCAAAGCCCAACTTGAGGCCACACAAGCCGCGACAGGGGAAGCCAAAGAGACCCCCTCTGGTAATATACGCTTTTAAAAGATATGTATGTTGTGAAGTGCGGCGTGTGTATAAATCTGACAATAACATTGCAGATGGTGCCGGGGTAGATCCGGACAAGCAACATCTCTTAGGCCGGTTAAAGGCCGGCGAGAACGTGCTTACGAGGGTGAGGCAGGAGAAAAATAATCTCCAAGATGCCAACACCCAGCTGGGTGAGGAACTAAAAGATGTTCGTGCCCAGCTGTCTGACTCCATTAAGGAGAATCGACGGCTTCGACGCGGCATTTTTAGTAAGTGCTTAAACGAACTTTGAAAAAAAAAGAGTTCGGCGAGGAAGTCGACTAACAGAGTTATGTCTGTAGGTATGCTCACAAGCCGTCCTGCAGAGGAAATGCCCGTTCTACGGGTGACCTTCTTCCCGAGCTCAGATAACTGCATCTAACGAGTTCGGTAGGTGATGAAAGGCGCCGCCTGTGCCTTGTGGCCATCTGCCCCTGCCTCAAGATCTTGGGAGCTTGCAGAGAGGCTCCAGGAGCGCGGCGCTTCAATTATGGAAGATATCGGCCACCGTCAAGGCGCCAGGAGGCTCGGGCCATGGTGAAGACGCTGTACACAAAGGCTGACCCAAACCACATGGCCGAGGTCGACCTGTGGGGCTGATGGAAAGGAGATCCCCGTGAGCTTAGTGTACGGCCGTGTAGAATTTGCCGCAGTATTCCCAGCAGGATCTGTAAACTAGATAGCCTCGTTAGATGGCATTGAAGAGGAATACAATCACCAAATTGACTATGTAATTTAAGGCGACATGTAAAATGCCTTCTAGCCGGATTGTAGATCGCTTGTCATAGCGGACCTTTTCGCTTCAACCTCGGGACCCAATAGTCCGGAGTGTGTCCGAATACCTCGCGGTTATATCTAAACCGGGCATGCGTGGAGACCAGCGTAGGGGTCATTATTGCTTTATCGCATAAGTGCCCAACTAGTTATGTTATATTACATGGTTAGTAAGAAACATCTTCCGTGGGGAATAGTTCCGTTAGGGGTTCCTTTCTCGGAGGCATGCCCTAAAGTGCATGTCCGACTGCAAAAAGCAGAAAAGATCTGGGGTAGATAAATAAATAGGTAAGAAATATTCTTTAGTTCACCGACCAATATTCTCTTAAGAACACTAGCTTTTGGCTTCACCTAGTCTGAGGTACACATCCGTTGACCCGCAGAATAATCGCAGAGGTGCTCCTTTACCACCTAGCTGAACAATCGGGAACGTGGGGGTAAGCACAGTGATCCGTGCAACCCAGCTTGGCCAAAACTTAAGTCATATCGATGCATATAATGGTGAATAAAAGGTACATGCGGAAGTGTGACACATGTATTGGGCATGAAGCCCTTATAAATAAGCTTCTGTGAAAGAAGCCCCCAGGTACAATGAGCGCGGATAGCGCCTCAAGTGTGTGCGAACAATGCGCTAACGAGCCTTCAAAGGCTGGATAGAAAGAAAAAAAGAGAGGGAGAAGGAGAAAAACAGAAGACAACTAAAGTGTAAAATATGGACAGACGAAGGAGACGAACTCAGAATCCGGCGCTAGGTGTAGAATCTTCGGAGACGGGCTGCGTTCCATGGGTTCGGCTCGAGTCGGTTATCCGATGCATCTAGCTTTGATATCTTCGAGCCTGCTGTTGATAGAATGCGGAACGGGCTTTTGCTACGTCACGCTCCTCCTCCAAGGCGTCCAAACTGTCCTGCCGATCGAGCTCGGCTTCTCTTTCTTCGTACATGCGCACGCGAGGTGAGTCATGAATTATGTCGCAGGGCAGAACTGCCTCTCCGCCGTATACCATAAAGAATGGTGTGAATCTGGTCGTGCGATTCAGAGTGGTCCGCAGCCCCCAGAGTACGGAGTCGAGCTCCTCTACCCAGTGCGTGTTAGATTCCTTGAGGGACCACACTAATCTGGGTTTGATGCCGCTCATAATTAGACCATTTGCTCGCTCGACTTGACCGTTAGTTTGGGGGTCAGGCTTCAAAGCTGTGCCGTGCGGAGGCGAACCCGAGGCGCAAGGCCGATGCGCTCCGACTGAGGATGCCGACAGATTGTCCGCCACCAACTCCGAGGTGGAGAGTGCCATGAATCACAGCGCCACGGACAATTCTTCAGGACACATGTTTCTCCCAAGAAGCATTGAACGCTCTTCAATTCGGAGATGCGCACTGCAAGCCGCCAAGATGGTCTAGCCAGAGCCACTTGAGCTGTATGTAAAAGACATACGAGTAAGGAAATTTAATGCTTATATATGCCAAGAACTCCCCGAGACTTGAAATAGTTAGAATAACTGATTTAAGGATCATTTATTGTGCAGGATCTTACGTAAAAGAATACCCAACTGTCCCAGAGCTTGAAGAGTGCAAAGCCCAACTTGAGGCCACACAAGCCGGGCTGTGGGAAGCCAAAGAGACCCTCTCGTAATATACGCTTAAAAGATATGTATGTTGTGAAGTGCGGCGGTGTATAACCGACAATAACATTGCAGATGGTGCCGGGTAGATCCGACAAGCAACATCTCTTAGGCCGGGTTAAAGGTCCGCGAGAACGTGTTTACGAGGGTGAGGCAGAGAAAATAATCTCCAAGATGCCAACACCAGCTGGGTGAGGAACTAAAAAGATGTTCGTGCTCAGCTGTCCGACTCCATTAAGGAGAATCGACGGCTTCGACGCTGCATTTTTAGTAAGTGCTTAAACTAACTTTGAAAAAAAAGAGTTCGCGAGGAAGTCGACTAACAGAGTTATGTCTCAGAGGTATGCTCACAAGCCGCCCCGCAGAGGAAATGCCCGGTTCACGGGTGACCTTCTTCCCGAAGTCAGATAACTGCACGTAACGAAGTTCGGTAGGTGATGAAAGGCGCCGCCCAGCCTTGTGGCCATCTGCCTCTCTGCTCAAGATCTTGGGAGCTTGCAGAGAGGCTCAGGAGCGCGGGCGCCCAATTATGGAAGATATCGGCTCACCGTCAAGGCGCCAGGAGGCTCGGGCCATGGTGAAGACGCTGTACACAAAGGCTGACCCAAACCACATGGCCGAGGTCGACTGTGGGGCCTGGATGGAAAGGAGATCCCTGTGAGCTTAGTGTACGGCCAGGTAGAATTTGCCGCAGTATTCCCAAGCAGGACTGTAAACTAGATAGCCTCGTTAGATGGCATTGAAGAGGAATACAATCACCAAATTGACTATGTAATTTAAGGCTATATGTAAATGCCTTCTAGCCGGATTGTAGATCGCTTGTCATAGCGGACCTTTTCGCTTCAACCTCGGGACCCAATAGTCCGAGTGTGTCCGAATACCTCGCGGTTATATCTAAACCGGGCATGCGTGGAGACCAAAGTAGGGTCATTATTGCTTTATCGCATAAGTGCCCAACTAGTTATGTTATATTACATGGTTAGTAAGAAACATCTTCCGTGGAGAATAGTTCCGTTAGGGGTTCCTTTCTCGGGAGGCATGCCCTAAAGTGCATGTCCTGACTGCAAAAAAGCAGTAAAAGATCTGGGGTAGATAAATAAATAGGTAAGAAATATTCTTTAGTTCACCGAATCAATATTCTTAAGAACACTAGCTTTTGGCTTCACCTAGTCCGAGGTACACATCCGTTGACCCGGCAGAATAATCGCAGAGGTGCTCCTTTACCACCTAGCTGAACAATCGGGAACGAGGGTAAGCATGTGATCCGTGCAACCCAGCTTGGCCAAAACTTAAGTCATATCGATGCATATAATGGTGAATAAAAGGTACATGCGAAGTGTGACATATGTATTGGGCATGAAGCTCTTATAAATAAGCTTCTCGTGAAAGAAGCCCTCAGTACAATGAGCGCGGATAGCGCCAAGTGTAAAGTAATAATGCGCTAACGAGCCTTCAAAGGCTGGATAGAAAGAAAAAGAGAGGAGAAGGAGAAAACAGTAAGACAACTAAAGTGTAAAATATGGATGTATCAAGGAGACGAACTCAGAATCCGCGCTAGGTGTAGAATCTTCGAGACGGGCTGCGCTCCATGGGTTCGCTCGAGTCGGTTATCCGATGCATCTAGCTTTGATATCTTCGAGCCTGTCGTTGATAGAATGCGGAACGGGCTTTGCTACGCCACGCCCTCCTCCAAGGCCCCAACTGCCCCCGCCGACGAGCTCGGGCTTCTTCTTTCTTCGCATACGCACGCGAGGTGAGTCATGAATTATGTCGCAGGCAGAACTGCCTCTCCGCCAGATACCATAAAGAATGGTGTGAATCTGGTCGTATGATTCGTGAGTGGTCCGCAGCCCCCTGTAGTACGGAGTCGAGCTCCTCTACCCAAAGGCGTGTTAGATTCCTTGAGGGACCACACTAACTGGGTTTGATGCCGCCATAATTAGACCATTTGCTCGCCGACTTGACCGTTAGTTTGGGGTGATAGACTCAAGCGTAGTCGAGCTTTATGCCCATGTTTTTGCACCAGAGTTTGACCTCCGTCCGAAAGTTCGTGCTGCTATCGTGATGATGCTCGGGGACACCAGAATGTGTACGACCCTCGATATGAAGTCTATCACCGTCCGGATTCGCCGCCTTAACAAGCTTGGCCTCTATCCATTTGGTGAATTTATCCACCATGACCTGAGGTATTTTTGCTTGTGGGTTCCCCTTTAAGGGGTCCAACCATGTCAAGTCCCTGCACCATGAAGGGCCAGTGATGGGTATAGTTTTGAGGGCGGTGGGTGGCATGTGGCTTTGATTAGCAAAGAGCTGGCATCCGACGATCGCTGGACTAAGTCCTAAGATCTGCCGAGCCGCCGGCCAATAAAATCCTCAGACGGAAGGCCTTGCTTACAAGGGCCCGGCTAAGGTGGTGCCCGCCGAGTCCGCATGAATTTCAGCCAAGATTCCGCCTTCTTCTTCGGAGATACACCTTTGAAGGATTCCGATTGTGCTTTTCTTATAAAGCTCTCCTCATGGACCTTATAGGCTTTAGATCGACGCACTATGCAGCGGGCCTCGCTTTTGGTCCTTGGGAAGTTCCCGCCTGGTTAGGTAGGCTAGGAATGGTTCTGTCCACGGGCAATGACTGCCATTATTACATGGGCTGAGGGTGTTATTTCGCTGGTAACCACCAACTATGTCGAATGTTCGTGGGGCAAGGCGGTCGGGTCCGGGTTGTTATTTGCACTCTCCTCCCATAATACGGATGGCTTGAACAACCTTTCTAGGAAGATGTTTGGGGATTTATCATCGCTATGCCGACGCGTGCAACATGTCCGCTGCCTCGTTGTTATCCCGAGCTATATGGTGAAATTCGAGCCCTCAAACCGAGCTGACATTTTAGGACGGCATTGCGATAAGCTGCCATTTTCGGATCCTTGGCATCAAAGTTCCATTTATTTGGGATATCGCGAGGTTCAATCCCCTCAGCACCTCTAGGCGCTGAATGCCCATGGAGATCGCCATCCGGAGACCATGTAGAAGGGCCTCAGATTCGATGCGTTGTTGGAGTTCATATACATTATCTCGAGTATGTATTGAATCAGTATTCCGGTTGGGGACGCCAACGACGCCAGCTCCCTGTGCCAGCCAACATTTTGGAGCCGCAAGCGCATTATCCAGTTAGAATATGCGCCTGCATTTTTAGGAGTTCGCCGTCCATTCGCCACGGTCGGCCAAAACTTGCGATTTAATAGCTCGCCGTGGCTTATAGGTTATGTCGAACGGAGGAGCTCAATGGCCCATTTGGCAATCCGCCCGTCAGACGCAGTTGTTTATAATGTCGCAGAGGGACTTCGGAGGCTACTGTTATCGAACACTCTTGAAAGTAGTGTCGCAGCTTCCGGATGCTATAAACACCGCAGATGCTATCTTTTTGATAATGCGGTACCATGACTTGCATGGAGTTAGGACAGGGACACGAGTAAAACTGGTTTTTGAAGGGGAACTTGTGTCACCCGCCTCTCATTCGATTAACGAGCACCGCGCTTACAACTTGATGAGTTGCCGCCATATATAATAGCATTGGTTCTCCCATGTTGGGCGCCCAGACCGGGTTTGTTGCCAATATGGCTTTTATTTCTTCGAGTCCGCCATGGCGCATCCGCCCACTTGAAGTGTTCGGCAAGGCTTGAGGAGGCGATAAAGGGTAATGCCTTTTCTCCCAAACGGAGATAAAGCGGCTTAGAGCCGCCACGCATCCATTCATTTTTGTATTTGTTTGAGGTCTTTGGGATATCCAATTGTGACAGAGCTCGGATCTTGGCTGGGTTTGTTTCAATTCCTCTACCGGATACAATGAAGCTCAAGAGCTTTCCTCGGGGTACCCGAAAACGCATTTTTCGGGTTGAGCTTGCTGTCATATGTTCGGAGAATATCGAATGTGAGCCTCAAGACGCCTACTAGAGTTTCGACATGCTTGCTTTTGACGCACCACATCGCCTATGTATGCCTCCATTGTTTTGCCGATCCGTTTGTGCCGACATTTTTGAATCATGCGCTGATATGTTGCATCATGGCTTTTTGAGCCCAAGGGCATTGTATTGAAGCGGAATGGGCCGATGGAGGATGAATGTCGCTATGCTTGGTCAGGCTCTACCATCTTAATTTGGTGGTAGCCGAGTATGCGCGAGGAAGCACAATGAATCGTGAACCAGCGGTAGCGCGCTGATAATTTGATCGATGCGGGAGGGGAAGGGATCCTTGGGCAAGCCTTGTTGAGGTCCTTGAAATCGATGCATAGGCGCCTGTGATTTGTCCTTCTTGGTACCATCACCAGGTTTGCTAGCCAGTCCGGATGTTTTATATCTTGATGAATCCGCCCCAATAGTTTGGCTAGCTCCTCTCCCATGGCCTCGCCTCTTGGGTTCAAGAAACGCCAAGAGCCTGCTTTGATCTGGCTTGAACTTTTTAGGATGTTTAGGCTGTGCTCGCCAGTCAAGCGTGATTCCTCGCATGTCCGAGGTGGGTGCCGCAAAATGTCCCAATTTTCGTGATAGGAATTTTCTTAGTGCGCATCTACATCGGATTTAATTGTGCCCGATGGAGGCCGCTTTTTGTAGGGTCCGCTGGATGGACTTGAATTTGACTATTTCGTCCGCTGGTTTAAAGGAGGTGGACTTGGATCTCTTATCGATTATCACATCGTCCCTATTCACCGTGGAGCGCAGCAGCAAGGAGTTCCTCGCCGCTAGGGTTTTGATAGTGCCTCAAGGGCCAAGCGCTGTCCTATTTTCGCGCTGGAGTGCTATGTCCGGTCACTAGCAAGAGTGATGATTCCGCTGGCTCGGGCATTTTGAGCTTCATGTACCCATAATGGGGTACAGCTTGAAAAATTGTGAATGTCTCGCCCTAATAGAGCGTGGAATCCGCTGAACAGGCCACTTGAACGTGACCTCCTCGGACCAGAATTATCCTCGCGATGTAACACCACATCCAAAGGTGATTTTTCCTGAGAAAGATGCTTCCCGACCGGGATTATTCCTCTAAAGGTTGTGTTGCTTCGCTCAATGCGGCTCCGCCTATTTCCATTTTTCAAGGGTTTCTCAGAATGAGGTTCAATCACTGCCACCGCCCATGAGTACCTTTTGGTAAGGCGAAAGCCTTCCACTATCGGACCGAGGACCAATGCGACCGGTGCTCGGGCTGTTCGAATTTAGGTTCGCCACCGCATTAAAGGTAATAGCCGTGTTACCCATGGGTTTATTGTTGCTACTTGGTAGACTTCGGCAAGGCTACGGAGTGTTCGCTTCGTGATATTATTTGATGCGAAAGTCTCAAGACTGTTAATACTGCATCGTATCCTCGGGTTGATGCTCTAGAGCTAGAAGCTCTTTCGCCACTTTTGGCCACCGCCGTAGTATCCAACATGCTCTAAGGCTATGAGTTGTAGTGGCCTCCGACTATGAATTTTACAGGTCCATTGAGCCATCCCTCCAAGACGGTTCCATTCCCTATAGAGGGTTTTTGCTTTTTGGTATTTAACCTAGGTGCCCAAGCGATGATGCACCCTTTTATTTCGGACTGGGGTTGTATTCAAGGCCGGATTGTCCCAAAATCTTGCTTCGTTTTCCAGCGCTTCCATCGCACAAGATTTTCATACTATGGACGCCAAGTCGGCAAAACATGTAATGTCACAGCGATTTATAGCGTTGAGGATCCCGCTGTCCGTGCAATTATTGCAAAGAATGAGATTGCGCCCTCCTCAAGCAGTCCTTTATCATGTCCATAACCAGAGGAATCGCCCAAGAATGGTGTACTGCTTTTATGGCTCTTGCCGAATTTGAGATAGGTCGCTATGTTTGGGTGGGCGGTTTAATTAAACCGAACCTTGCCCGATCTCGAGACTTAAGGGCCAAGGAGCTCCTAATTTGAAGCTTGGATTCTGGATGTTGTCCAATGAATCTAGCCTCCGCTCGATGACTTTAGGTTCAGTGGCTTGAGGACGCCCTCTCCTCCGCTGGAACCGCATGGAGGGATCGAACCTGACATAGCTAGTTGAGGGAGTCCTCGATTAGGGGTGTCCGATAGCCGGACTACCATCATCACCGAACTATCATTTGCCGGACTATCATCATCGAATCGGACTCCAAGACTATGAAGATACAAGATTGAAGACTTCACCCCGTGTCCGGATGGGACTTTCTTGGCGTGGAAGGCAAGCTTGGCGATACGGATATGTAGATCTCCTACCATTGTAACCGACTTATGTAACCCTAGCCCTCTCCGTGTCTATATAAACCGGATGGCTTTAGTCCAGAGGGACAACAATCACAACAACCCTTACAATCATACCATAGGCTAGCTTCTAGGGTTTAGCCTCCTTGATCTCGTGGTAGATCTACTCTTGTAAACATCCACAATATCAATATCAATCAAGCAGGACGAGGGTTTTACCTCCATCAAGAGGGCCCAACTCTGGTAAACATCGTCCCTTGTCTCCCGTTACCATCCGCCTAGACGCATAGCCCGGGACCCCCTACTCCGAGATCCGCCGGTTTTGACAATCGACATTGGTGCTTTCATTGAGAGTTCCTCTGGTCGCCACCGATAGGCTTGATGGCCTCTTCAATCAACAACGACGCAACTCTGGGTGAGACCTTTCCCCGCATGAGATCTTCAGATTCGCGGCTTCTGATCAGGCCAACTCCCTTGGCCGCTCGAGCAGATCGAAGCTACGCTCCGCCGCCGTGTCAGGTTTGGAAGCCTAAACTTCATGGCCGATATCCGCGGGACTTGATCCTCGATGGATCTGAGCCGCAGCCGAGGCCAAGGCTGCCACGATGGGCATGACCTAACTCGCCACCGACAGCACCTTTGAGGTCAGATTCGATCCGCCCGACTCATAGTCCGGAGCCGATTGTTCGAATCGAGGACGGATGGCTGACACCGCCGGAGCCGCAATTTTACGGCGATGGAGCCAACACTTACCTTGTCCCACGTAAAGCCCATGACTCGAGGTGCCGGACTTCGCCGACTCAACCTCCCGCTACCGCCAACTAATCCGACACGCCGCCATCATGGAATCTCACCACCATGACATCTTTTTCAAAGACTCGCTCTTCAAGCGATATCATAAATTAATTGAAGCATCTCTCGCTATCCGGAGAGCCCCGATTTAACTACGCCGTGACGGTTGGGACGCGGATGACGTAAGAAATTCAGATCCCACCCACCACCCACTTCAGAGCCACCGCCGACGATTTAACCGACATACTCGACATTAACTCAAGACATCGACGGTATGGACGACGATGCCGAGACTCACCAAGAACCAGTGGTTCAGGACACCGAAGACCACCTCGCCATACGATATATACATGGTGGACACCTCAAGGGAAGCGATAACGAGGAAGAACGGACGCGGCAGAGGATAATCTCGCCGAGAAGAACCAAACGGCGACCTAGACACCGCCCCTAAGTCCCGCCGATCAAAGCAGCCTTCCTAATCGACTCCAGCGATAGAGCAGGCGTGCCACCAGACGACGATTTAACAGGACGAGCCGGATAATCAACCCTTCACGGAGCAATCAACAGTCCGCCACAACACCAGAAAGCATAAGAACATACGCGAAAAACTCTTGCCGCCACCGCAAGAAGTTTGAAGAAGGCTAAACGGAAGCTCAAAACAGCGTAAGACACGCCGTAATGAAGTGGAGTAAAGTATTCAAGACCGCAGCCAAATATGGCAACGCCATCAAACCAAGAGCTACCCGGGCGTAAGTTGCTACCAGAATTTGACGAGGAAGCAATCGAGCCTTCATAACAAAAAAAATAAAGAGGGCGCCTGTCCGGATAGACGCCGATGACAGCCCAAAGCGACAAACGGGCTGCACACGTTTCTAATTATAATCCTCGTAAAACGGATGGCCCAACTAGGTCCATCTACGGGCCAAAAAGAGGACCCCGTGAAGTAACACACCACGACAAGTGTTCAAGACAGCGGCACACCCAAATATAGGGGCCGCACACCCGCTTATGTTTCACTGATGAGGTGCGGATCATGAATTTCCAGCAGGGTTTAAACCCATAAACATAGAGGCATACGACGGCACAATGCACTTTGAGTCTGGATAGAATACTACATACTACACATACACATGGCTAGAGGAGATGATCTCCACGCCATAAAATACCTACCCTCAAGCTCAAAGGGCCAGCTCGGCATTGGCTCAAAAGCCTCCTGTAAAACATCATAAGTTGGGAAGAGCTTGAGGACGCGTTAGAGCAAATTTTCAAGGGACTTATGTCCGCCCGATGCCGATTTATCTGAGTCATATAACCCAACAACCCGGAGAGTCACAAGAAATTCGAACAGGTTCCTTACCAAAAGAACCAAATAGTCGATCGTCCGGACGCTGAAGCCTTAGCAGCTTTTAAACACAACGTCCGAGACTTAATGGCTCGCTGCATACCTTGGCCAAGAGAAGCCAAGAACAATGGCGCGCTAATAAGCTCTCATGACGCGCTTTTATGCAGAGAAGACAGCTGGCTAGCAAGATGCGCACCAGCGAATTCGAGTACATCCGAGATCGAGATGGAACAGAAAGTCACAACAGAAAGATCAACGCGGAATAAAGAAAAAGCCTGACAGGCACGGCGGTCAACGCCGGATTCAAAAGCTCGTGGCCGCACAATAAAACACGGCCTCTTAAGGACCACAGAGACGAGCTATCAAATTTAAACAAAATTTTAGATCGGATATGTCAAACCACAAGACTTCAAGGCTCGCAAACCATACCAACCGAAATTGTTGTTTTTAAACAGTCCGCAGACTTAATGTCGACATAAGGCTCGACACGCCAAGCGAGGGCAATGACGAGCCCCACCAGCAGAGCACCGGAAGTCAAAGGACTTTCCTCAAGAAGTCAAAACAAGAAACTCGCTTCACGTGATAACACGGAAAGCCAACACGGCACTCGCCAAGACAGTGTTTGACGATCCACCCCAAAGGGACCAAGGTTGGATGTCAAACCAATCACTTTCGACCATCCGGATTAGTCCGTAGTATCCGGAGCGAGGATAGACTGCCCGATATCGGATCCCATAATAGACGGACTGCAATTAACGCAGTGTTGATGGACGGCGGCAATGACTTAAACCTCGCTATATCCGGACACAATCCGCAAGTGGGGATAGACCCTATTACACCGCATAGCCGCACTTCCTTTAAAGGAGTGACGCCAGTGCCCTTAAGCCAGCTATCAAGCACCACTGGACGAGAAGCTCTCGCCGCTTCAATACAATACCACACCGCGCCTCTTACGCTTAAAATGCCCGGTCCACGTGGCATCGCTTTCATCATCGGGTCGCTCGAGACCCCGACACGGCTAGACAAGTCCGAATAAATAAGCTAGGGTTACCTAGCCGCACACCCCTTCACACGGGTTTGCGATATAAGTTTGCAATGAGCTAGCATAGGCTCAGCTTTCTTAATCTATATTTCAATTTTTATGCACTTTCGCACAATTTCTTTTCCAACCAAGTTCCTCTTTTTACAGATGAACAGCGTACACACCGCCCGTGATACGCACAACGGAGACACAGCGCGGACGCAGAGGGACCCGCAGTAAGGACTCTTTTCGCACTAAGACCCACGTAAACCTTTTCATCGCTGCTCTTGTTGCTATAATCCCTCGGTTTTTCAAGATAACCAGAGTGGAGATCGGCGCTTGGCATCGCCACGCCAAGAACCTGCCCGCACTGGACACAAGGGGCTTAGGGCTTTGTTTTGCCCGCTATTATAAAAGACCGAACACCTTCGGGAGTGTTCCGCGCCTCGAGTTAGGCCTTATATGCATCAGCTCTGAATCATGTCTTTGGTCAAATGTTGGGTTTGCCCGCCTCGTGTTTTGCTGCCTTTACGCTCTGATCATCGCTAACGCTGCTCCGTGGAGAACTACTGCGATTGTGCCCCGCCGCTGGGCGAAAGCACCTCAGAGATAAAGCCAAAACTGACTCGCCATGATACAGCGAGAGACCGGTCAACCACTCGACGACCTTGGGAATGTTTAGGATTCCTCCGCTGGACGAAGGGCCGCTTCCGCCAGCTACATACGCCGCTTCAATTCGAGAGCACGGTGCTCCTGTGGGCTATGTCGTAGCCCCACCTCTAACTCCATGGCTAAGTGAAAGTGATAAAGCATTATAGTCCGCTTGCCTCGCTTGCTACGCTACCACCTCCTTTACAGACCGAGACGCCGGATTAAGTGAAAACGCTATTTTTTTTAGAACACCCCGCGACCTTTGTGCGTGGGGGGGTGAAGCCGATTTATCGCCATCTTTCGTGTTATACATACGTATACATGAACGGCCGCAAAGGCGAGATATTCTATTACTTGAACGCATAAGTATAAAAGGCGCTACATCATAAAAATCGCTTTTACATCATATAAACGCTCATTCAAACGTAACATTTTTCGAAAGATCGCGACTCTATTACACGAGCACCGTGCAGCACTTCGCCAAAATAGTGCTCGCTGGTAGCCGGTTATTATCCCAACCCGGGTCGCAACAGCGTGGCATCCATCTCCGTCCAATGTGTCTTCACACGGGCGAAGCGCCATCCGCCAGCATCCTCTATGCAGGCCGACCGCTTATCGCTTTGATATGCGGCACCGCCCCAAGAAATTGCTGCAATAAGCCAAAGTAACTCTTCGGTTGGCCTATCCGCCGGATATGGGTCACTATATCCGCCATAGCAAGCCCGGACAACCTATTTAGCTCAGCCCACTCAGCCAAGCGATCGGGTCGCCGGAAGTGAACGCCCGGACTATGAAATTGAGACCAAAACAGCTCTTCCGTCTGGTGATCCTTCCGCTTCGAAATGCAAATGCATCCGCCGACTCGCTGCTAAGTCCATATAAGGTCCTCCGGACACCACAGCTTGGCCCAACCGAGCATATTTTGAACTGCGGAACCTTCGGGCGCAGCGTAAAAAGGCTTGCCAGCCATAATCTCCCCTGCCGGGCGCAGTTTTTCCTTCATAGCCCGTGATTGCGTAAGCGGGCATTCTTAGCTTCAGCGGTGGCCTTCCGCAGGTCTTCTTGCCCCGCCAGCGCCTTCCTAAGAGCCTCATTGCGGCTCGGTAGCCTCTTTAACTTCACAGCCATTTCGCTATTCTTCCTCGCCCGGCAGTGTGCGGCCCTTTCGCCGCTTAACCTCGTCTACTCTTCGAGGTCGCCAGACATTCTTCCGCCCGCCCTTGGCTTGAGCAAGTTCGCCCAAGACTCTCCACTAAGAAGGGCACTATCCGTGCATTTCACGCACATATTGTAAGGTGTGGCTTCGCCCCTTACCACGCGATCGCCAAGAGCAATGACTTACCTTGCGACTCATCAAGTCGCTCGCTGATCAGCGCGATGTCTTCATCCGCCACATCAAGTTGCCGCTTAGTTCAGCACTCCATCAGTCCGGGTTGCCTCTCGACGACCCGCCACCGTGATCTGCACGACGGGAATTTAAACCTCGCGATTTTGATCCTTGGCATGCTGTCGACATCGCACAACCCACCGAGTCTCGGGG
>JAHIAM010004427.1:0-29172 GCA_021605205.1 Aegilops longissima | reverse complement strand
GCGAGGAATTAATTTTCGACATAGTGCCGCTTTCGCAGCGGCTATCACGCATCGCTTCGGACGAACCGTGATTTGTAAAGTTCAATGCGGTGCCGCGACCACGCATACTTCAAGCTCAAGATGCCGACCGAGGAGTAATCACGGTCAATGGAAACACCGAACGCCTTCGAACGGAGGAGCATACGGCGGCCTCGCGGCGAAGTACAAAGCAGCCTTTCAAGGCATTCTCGAGTCCGCCATTAAACGACCGAAACTGCAAGCGCTACCGAGTAACCTGAAACAAGACCGCCTGGCACGTTCCGAAAGCATCGCCAGAGTAATGCGGCCCCAGCCGCAGCCCTCGCGAAATTGCGAAACAGTACTACGCGACATAACTACACTTTGGAAATACCATGGGAATAGGGGAGGGCACGACCACGGCATGCCTAGAATGCGCTCAACCGCACTGGGGCCCCGATTGTGTCATTCTTTTTTCTTCTTTTCTTACTTTCAGGACTCCATTTTCCGTAAGCCCCTGTCCGCATTAGAATCACCGAACACACGATACAACAACTAGGGAAGCAGATAGCTACGCCGAACGCCTGTGTGGTCTCTATTACGAGCAAGATACCTGTTTTACATACCATCCCGCAGCTTACTCCCGAGGAGGACATGTCAAAAGTCCCGCCCCTTGCTTATCGCACTATTTGTATCCTCTCGCTTTCATTGCAGTACTTTTGAATAAACAATACATAGCTTTTGCCTATTATTGCATTCCTTTTTATATTAATATATGTTCGCTATGACATTGTGCAACTGCAGACACTTTGGTACGGCCAATACACCAGGGGCTTATGTACCCCAAAATAGGTGTGATAAGTCCAACACTTTCACAATCAAGGCACCTCAACTTATAGCATTATATGCATCGGCTCAATCATGTCTTGGGTCAATAGTTGGGTTTGCCTGGCTCCCATGTTTTGGTACCTTACGCCTGCTATATCGGCTAAGGTAACGCTGGAGAACCACCGCGATTGTGCCCGCTGAGCTGGGTTAAGCACCTCGGAGAAAGCTAAAACCGACCGGCCATGATAGGGCCAGAGCCGGTCGCTGTTCGAGAGGTTTTAGTCCCTAAAGACTTATGCCGCTTAGAGCAAGGAGTCGGCATTGTCCGCCTAGGTGTGGATAGCGCCTCAACTCGGTCTTCCGAGTACTAGGGGCTTCACCAAATTTAAAATTATAGAATTCTATGGCTAAGTGAGAGTGTTCAAGCATTATAGTCCGGCTGCCTGTTCGTTATGCTGAGCGCCTCAAGGACCCAAGAATGGGAACAAGAGCGCTGTTTATCCCAACACCCCAAAGACTGTGTGGCATGGGGCTGAAGCCAACGACTCGCCATCTCTCAAAATTAATAAACGCCACACAGAAGGTAATATTTTAAATTCACAAGCGTTGCTTAGCGATATGAATAAGTTTTCAGCGACAGGATAAACAAATGCGAAGTCTCATCAAAAATTACATCTTTGGAGCATTCACCCGCTTATATATGGCACCCTTCAGACGCCTCATAGTACATCTCGGCTTGCGATGCCCTTGCCCGGGCGGGCGCCCGTCCACACAAGCTTCTCAGCGCCATCTTGCCCCAGGCACTTTAGCACGGCAAGAGCCCGACGGGCACCTTCAATGCAGACGGAGCGCTTGATGACTTCAATCCATGGACAAGCGCCCACCACCTGCCGTGACTAGCCCGGCGTAGCTCCCGGCATGGCCTCCTAAGGCCACAAACAACTATGAGGCCCTTCATGGCCTGTTCGCCACCTTAGGAGCTCGACCAGCTGATTCAGCTGGTCGCCAAGGGCACTGGATGTCCGCCTCAAAGATATCGAGACCAGAACACCTTCTCCATCGAGCCCCTCCTCGGCTCGATAGAATGCGGCAGATCGGACACATCGTGGGCTGATTCGCGAACGCCCCGGAGATGGGCTAGCTTTGTAGCGACCGACCTCGACGGTCAAGCCTTCGTGTTACCGTACATCCTCGGATCAAGATGTCGGCACACACAAGACATCAATGTATATATCAAAGTGCAATCACATGTATAAATAACGTAAAATGATATATACCTCATAATACTCAGCGAAACAATCAAACGGGTGTGGAGTCCCATCAACGCCATCGGCAGGTTGAGTGTAGACCGTAACCCAGATCGTAATTCTTACTCGTCGAGAAATATCTGCAACATGATACGTTGCAGCCGTAGGTCAAGACATTGAATGTACCGCAAGATCACAATATGAGAAAACAGATGATAAACTATACTATATGCAATATGGCTTTGTGGCTCAGATTCGAGTTTTGTTTGCATAAAAGCTGGTTTTATTTTACCTACATCAAAGGAATAAATGAAGTCTGTACTATGGAGTTTTCTATCATGACATGGTTCCGCCAACCGATGTCTCATAGCCCAAAATCATCATAGGTTGCCCACAATTGTTATCAATCCGTGTTGAGAGTTCCGAGATAGATCCAAGTCCAGATGCTCAAATTGTCCGTGAATCGGGACACGGCTAATCGATTAGGTTTAAACCTCTCGCAGAGGTTTGTACACTTTACCCGCAAGATTCGATCCTCTCTTTACGCTCTCGCACTTCGTGGTGTTTGAGAACAAGATGACCAAACATGGTCTTCCAAAGAGTTCCTCCGACCACCGTCCGCACTCAACCCATCCTACCGTAGTTCTACATCTGCTAGTACCGCCCCAGCCAGAGTCACAACTAAGGTCAACCAAGCCAGAGCCCATAATGACTTGCGGTTGCACAGTAAGCTTCCGGCATGAAGTATTCTTCCGCCTCTTTGAGTCTGGGTGAAGCTTTCCGCAAGATGTCATGGCGCTTCTCCATGCATCCCGCCAACCACTGGTTTCTCCAGGTGCCCACAACCGCCCTTCACCCAAAGAGTGTGTATTGAATTCTTGTCTCGAGTCTTGAAGTCTTGAGGTCTTGAAGATGCAGTCCTTGCAGATTCCATCATGGAGTTGTCGCCATTGACGAGAATCCTCCATTCTCACACCACTCCCGAACACTCATACCAAACCCCGCCTACTATAGCGTAGCATTAGAATAAAATAACGCCCCGGCTTGGTAACAGGGTGATGGGTTCCTACCTCATGCATACTACTCAACTACAAGGATTCAATAACACTACCGAGGGGTGGTTGCAAAGGTGCCACTAAATGCAATAAAACATAGGTAAGAAAGCATGGTCAAAGTGAACTTGCTCGGTGATGTTGACGAAGAAGAATTATCGCTCTCAAGAAATAACTTGATAGACTACTCGCTACTCTCTGATGAAATCTATATAACAAACATATCATTCACATAAGCACTCACACTAACAATCAAAACAAAAGAGAGAGCTTAATAAGAATCCAAGGAACTTCAAATAAAACTAGGGAGTCTTCTTCACAACATTCACAAAAATAGTTTTGTCTAACGGAAAATAAAACACTAAAATAACAGAGAATAAAATATAAATTTAGTTAAGACAAAGAAAAAATAAAGTATTTTTTCATAAAGCTATTTTGAAAGTATTTTCAATTGGGAGTTAAAACAGTAGAGAAATCCATTGCAAGTTATTAGCTAACTTGAATTGATTTCACGATAACAAAATAAAATAAATATAAAAACTTGTTGAACACCTACTGTTTAACTAATAGAAACCAAACATAAACTTTCTGAAATATAAAATAAAATAATTTAAAACAACTATAGAAAAGAAGTAGCTATAATTCAATAGAACTAAAACAGAATTTGTTTTACATGAAACAATAAGCTAAAATACTCAAACAATTTTGAAGTTTTTACCACTGGTAAATATGATCACTAGTGATCAGTAGAAAAAGAATCAAATAAAATCTATTTTAAACTCCCGAATAAGCAAAACAAGCTTTAATTCAAATCTGATCTAACTCAATTTTTATAAATCCAAACATAGACAAATTATATATTTTGAAACTACAAGAAAATTGTGATCTAACGCAAAAAGAATCAGCATCATTGGACTTCTAGATCAAAAGTTATAAGCTAAACAAGAACGGAACTAAATCTGTTACGGAAATAAATCTGAAAACGAAAACGGAGTTACCTGACGTGAGGCAGAGATGGCAGGAAGGAGACGGCGATGTGGAGGGCTGCTCCGGCGAGGGGGCGAGGTCGCCAAGCGAGGGTGGGGTGGCGGAGGAGGGGTCGGCGCTGGGGAGGTGGCGCTGGGCGATGGGGAGGTTCCAGGAGAGCTCCGTGAGCGCTTTAGGCAGGAAAAGGAGGACGGTGGCAGAAGGCTACGGGCAGGAGGGGCGGGTGATGGGAAAATGGAACGAGGAGAGGGAGGGGTTTTATAGGCGGTCTCGGGAGGCGCTGGGATGGAAAGACGAGGAGATCGAAGGTGGAGATTTCCTATCTCCATGGACATGGAAAGCTTCAGTAACGTGAGAGGAAACAGAGGAAGGAGATGATCTCTTGTTGGGCTAGAATAGGAAAGTGCTTAATGGGCCAGCAGGTTTTTCCTAATAAAACGATTCCATTCCTATTTTTAAAATTAGGAAACTAAAACAATAAAAAGGAAATCAAATCAATTCGAATAAAGAGTTTTATATACTAAAATTATCAGAAAAATAAAATGTAGATGATGAGCATTATTCCACGGCCAAAATAAAACTTAAAAAATGTTTTTCAGAAAATCCCTAAAGGCTTTATTTCTTTTTGCAAATAATTTTAAATAAAACTTTGGTTTTTCTTGGCTCAATATTTTCAAAATGCCCTGATTTTGAGGGTCATTTTCTCCGCTTTTTCTTGCTTGCAAGAATTTATTTTTCGGGTATTTCTGGGAAGAAAAATAGAGAAGCAAGTGCAAATATTTGAAAGAATTAAATTGCAAAACTCCGCTCAAATTTTTATAGTTGAAGAAGTCATGTCATCTTCTCTCATTGATTTTAATAGGATGAATTTGAATTTACCGAGAAGGGAAAGTCATTTTATTCCTCTCATTCAAAAGTTTTTGAAAAGGTTCAAATTTCACTCAAGTTTAATTCACTCAAGCAAACAAACAAACAATTCAATTAATTATATTAACATTCCAAAATTTGGGATGTTACAAACCTACCACACTTAAAATGAATCTCATCCTAGATTCAAGAGGCTAGCAAGAAAAGGTTAGGGTTGGGGTCTTCTAGCAAATGTCTTGGTCGAAGGTCAGGGTGCTACCACACTTAAAAACAAGGTCATGGTTCCAATAAACTCAGATATTTCCTCCGAGGGCTGACAATGTATGTCTCTTCACATATCTTACAATAGCTCCTTCATTAAAGCTCTTCCGTCAAGCATAGAGTTTTCTCAAAAGCTTGGGTCGGTTCACAAAGTTGAAGTTCATCCGAGACCGGATCTTCTTAGCTGATGGGTCTGTGTCCATTCTAAACAACTATCAAACACTCATGGTGGTCTACAATTTATGGTTTTCTCCTGCAGAAAACGGGTCTGGGTTGAACCTCACCAGATAACCTACGCTTGGCAACGGTTGCCTCAGAAGGGGTTCCATCGCCCTACCATTCTATGGTTTTAGGGCTTATAGCGCCGACACTCTTCAAAGGTTTTCAAGTCTCTCTGATTTTCCATCAACATATGATAGTTCATGATAGAAGTCTTCGTATGGGGCCAATCCATCCTGCATTTGAATCATTACCACATACGTAAATATCGAATCACGATTCTAACACTTGGGCATACTCACAAGCATTGCAGAATTTCTCTTGTCCTCGAATTGGGTTCGAGTAAATCCATGGTTTCGCAAGCCAAACAAAACATCTATCGTTACTTCACCACTCTTAGGTTTTTATGTAACCTCCTACGTAAACGATGCTGATTGGATCACGATTCTTCCAAATTTATTCCTTTATCAAGGTTACAACGGTTCCTTCAAAATCCTCGGCCTGTGGGTTATGGCCCACTTCAACACTAGTGCAGCTTTAACTCATCCTTGAGTAACTCTCTTGTTACACCTCCTTTGTCCAGTACTGCTTTCTTCATACCATCATATCAAAACAAAATTCCAACTTATTTTGTCCAGCTTCCTTCTATGGACCATCATGGATAACACATTTCTTTCTTCATTGATCCTGTGGTTTTACGGAGTACTATGACCAAAGAAAATGCACAAGTTTATCCATAAATCTCATTATTTTCATATCAATCTTTCATTACATCCTTAACCATTTTCGTGAATCCAAATTCCAAAAGTTTATTACAAATGCCGCCACCCACATGGTTTGGTATGGTCGCATTACTTCCAACTTTATTCATTTATCCTCCTCGAGGATTCTTCATCCCCACCGAATTGTGCGACATGAGCCTTGAAATCTTCAATCTTCTTTTTCATCATGGTGGTCTTGAGCTTCACCTTCATCATCTCTACATGCACTTCGCTTAGGTATTCCTGAGTATAACGGAGTCTTGCTTCAAGTATTCGATCCGGTGTATGGCTTCCATGGCTGCTTCACTAACAGCGTCAAGAAAGTTGCTTGTGGCACACGTGAGATGAAAAGTAATGCCCCATCCTCTTTGGGCAAACTCTTTTCAAACGGTGGAGGTGTACTCCACATACCAAAGTTCCACTCCTTTGCATGAAGGGGTAGCCTTTGTAGACTGCATCTCCTTCAAGGTGAATATGCTTCATCATGTCCTTCAGATCTTCGGTAATCATGATCACTTGTCGTGGTCATGATGGTTTCCGGACCTTTAAGGAAAGACTCAGAAAGGGTCGCCATCTGCAGCTGTATAACAAAAGTGGTGCTCGTAATGAGGTACATATCTCCGGGCACACATTCATATCATCCAAACAAAACTTCAAACTCAATTCCAATTTCCTGTTTATGCATCACAACTCACTTTCTTCCATGTTCATCCAGAATATTAATTTCCAAGATAAAATATGACAACTCCTTAAAGCTTTTCAGCATGTGACATTACAACTTTATTGAGTCATGAACTATTACAAACTCGAGAAATCTATTACATAACTCAACTCATTGAGCTCATGAAAAGGAAATTGCTTTCTACTACTCTTATTATCCATATCAAAATCCCAACTACTCAACTCCAGCTTTCATCTTGTCGGGACATTTAATAGCATAATGTCCTGCCTCCTTGCAGCGAAAACAAATGACTTCCGACATGTCTCGGGCTTCTTTGTGATTATGCGGCTCCTTGGATTCTTGGTTTCTTTTCTGGCATTTACTAGCGAATGACTTAAATCCTTGCACCTGTAATGTGTGATATGACTCAAGTCCTTCTCTGCAAAAATTGTGTTGCTCTCGGTTGCCTTCCTTTCTCTTCCTGGATTTCTCTCAGAATGATCGAGTTTCTATCTCCGGGGTCAAACTTCACTTCGCTGTCGGAAATATCCTGGATACTCCTTTCTTTCCTTGGTGCAACATCGTGAAAATGTCCTTCTTCTCCACATGAATAGCGTGCATTGAGTAAAATCTGTTGAGACCTTCTCCATCCAGGTCTTCAACACTTTCACCATTATCGGTTCTTCTAGATCTTCCTTGAGGGCTTCTTTCATTCCATCTTCCTGCTTCGAATAGTTTGTTGCACCGTGGAGTAAATGTGACACTGCACCGGTAGTGGGTGGTTCCTTCACACAGAAGCAAGTCACCGCTAGTTGGGCATTCCTCACCGGGTGTTTCTCCTCACAATGAGGGCATCCATCTTTGTGTTCCTCCCGGTGTGTCCTATTTCTCCGCAAATCTTGCAGCACAAGGTTTACTTTGGTGCATCATTGTGTTTCCGGATAAGACGTGATTTCAACAGGTCTTCTTGAATTCCTCCCAAGTTCTTGCTCCATTAAATCCTCAGATGGCTTGATGCATGTTCCACCAGGTTGCAAAGACTTTCTCAGAAGTATTGAAGAGCATATTGAACCTCATACTTCCTTGAAACCAAATTGCTCCTCAAGTGATTTTCCATGTTCTCAGATCCATAGCTCGCCTCGGCTGAGTCTTCGTCCAGAGAATATCACCCAACTTCATTCATCATCTATGGGGTTCAAGGGTTTTAGGTGAGATGAGAGAGGTGGGGAGGATATACACACAATACAACCAATAGTTTTGAAGAAACAAGTTTTATTTTGGGGCTGTCGGAAAACATCAAACAAATGACAGCTCACAAATCATCGATCTAACGAGGTGTATAGCAGGGTTTGGTCTTCTAAAGGTCAAATAATTCTTCAGATCCTTCAAGTCTTCTGAGTCTTCAACTGTTGTAGATTCTAATGGAGAAATCCTCTTTACTCAAGGGGTCATCAGCCTCCGATATCAAATCCTTCTTGAGCGCCTTCGCTTGATCCTCCGGTGATCAAAGGATAAGGGTATATTCTAACTATTTGAGGTGAGAGGGTCTATCCGATAAAATCAGAAAAGACGAGAAGTAAAGGATCCTTTTGAAAATAAAGTTTTAGAGATTTCCTGTCCTAGGGCTTTCCGATTTCTAGGTCACGCCCTACACCAACATGTGCTCGATACCATTTCAGAGCGACCGACCTCGACGGTCAAGCCTCGTGTTATCGTACATCCTCGATCAAGATGTCGGCACACACAAGACATCAATGTATATATCAAAGTGCAATCACATGTATAAATAACGTAAATGATATATACCTCATAATACTCAGCGGAAACAATCAAACGGGTGTGGAGTCCCATCAACGCCATCGGCAGGTTGAGTGTAGACCGAACCCAGATCGTAATTCTTACTGTCGAGGAAATATCTGCAACATGATACGCTTGCAGCCGTAGGTCAAGACATTGAATGTACCGCAAGATCACAATATGAAAAAAACAGATGATAAACTATACTATATGCAATATGGCTTTGTGGCTCAGATTCGAATTTTGTTTATGTAAAAGCTGGTTTTATTTTACCTACATCAAAGGAATAAATGAAGTCTGTACTATGGAGTTTTCTATCATGACATGGTTCCGCCAACCGATGTCTCATAGCCCAAAATCATCATAGGTTGCCCACAATTGTTATCAATCCGTGTTGAGAGTTCCGAGATAGATCCAAGTCCAGATGCTCAAATTGTCCGTGAATCGGGACACGGCTAATCGATTAGGTTTAAACCTCTGCAGAGGTTTGTACACTTTACCCGCAAGATTCGATCCTCTCTTTACGCTCTCGCACTTCGTGGTGTTTGAGAACAAGATGACCAAACATGGTCTTCCAAAGAGTTCCTCCGACCACCGTCCGCACTCAACCCATCCTACCGTAGTTCTACATCTGCTAGTACCGCCCCAGCCAGAGTCACAACTAAGGTCAACCAAGCCAGAGCCCATAATGACTTGCGGTTGCACAGTAAGCTTCCGGCATGAAGTATTCTTCCGCCTCTTTGAGTCTGGGTGAAGCTCGCAAGATGTCATGGCGCTTCTCCATGCATCCCGCCAACCACTGGTTTCTCCAGGTGCCCACAACCGCCCTTCACCCAAGAGTGTGTATTGAATTCTGTCTCGAGTCTTGAAGTCTTGAGGTCTTGAAGATGCAGTCCTTGCAGATTCCATCATGGAGTTGTCGCCATTGACGAGAGTCCTCCATTCTCACACCACTCCTCGAACACTCATACCAAACCCCGCCTACTATAGCGTAGCATTAGAATAAAATAACGCCCCGGCTTGGTAACAGGGTGATGGGTTCCTACCTCATGCATACTACTCAACTACAAGAATTCAATAACACTACCGAGGGGTGGTTGCAAAGGTGCCACTAAATGCAATAAAACATAGGTAAGAAAGCATGGTCAAAGTGAACTTGCTCGGTGATGTTGACGAAGAAGAATTATCGCTCAAGAAATAACTTGATAGACTACTCGCCACTCTCTGATGAAATCTATATAACAAACATATCATTCACATAAGCACTCACACTAACAATCAAAACAAAAGAGAGAGCTAATAAGAATCAAGGAACTTCAAATAAAACTAGGAGTCTTCTTCACAACATTCACAAAAATAGTTTTGTCTAACGGAAAATAAAACACTAAAATAACAGAGAATAAAATATAAATTTAGTTAAGACAAAGAAAAAATAAAGTATTTTTTCATAAAGCTATTTTGAAAGTATTTTCAATTGGGAGTTAAAACAGAGAGAAATCCATTGCAAGTTATTAGCTAACTTGAATTGATTTCACGATAACAAAATAAAAATAAATATAAAAACTTGTTGAACACCTACTGTTTAACTAATAGAAACCAAACATAAACTTTCTGAAATATAAAATAAAATAATTTAAAACAACTATAGAAAAGAAGTAGCTATAATTCAATAGAACTAAAACAGAATTTGTTTTACATGAAACAATAAGCTAAAATACTCAAACAATTTTGAAGTTTTTACCACTGGTAAATATGATCACTAGTGATCAGTAGAAAAAGAATCAAATAAAATCTATTTTTAAACTCCCGAATAAGCAAAACAAGCTTTAATTCAAATCTGATCTAACTCAATTTTTATAAATCCAAACATAGACAAATTATATATTTTGAAACTACAAGAAAATTGTGATCTAACGCAAAAAGAATCAGCATCATTGGACTTCTAGATCAAAAGTTATAAGCTAAACAAGAACGGAACTAAATCTGTTACGGAAATAAATCTGAAAACGAAAACGGAGTTACCTGACGTGAGGCAGAGATGGCAGGAAGGAGACGGCGATGTGGAGGGCTGCTCAAGAGGGGGCGAGGTCGCCAAGGGGTGGGGGTGGCGGAGGAGGGGTCGGCGCTGGGGAGGTGGCGCTGGGCGATGGGGAGGTTCCAGGAGAGCTCCCGTGAGCGCTTTAGGCAGGAAAAGGAGGACGGTGGCGAGAAGGCTACGGGCAGGAGGGGCGGTGATGGGAAAATGGAACGAGGAGAGGAGGGGTTTTATAGGCGGTCTCGGGAGGCGCTGGGATGGAAAGACGAGGAGATCGAAGGTGGAGATTTCTGCTCCATGGACATGGAAAGCTTCAGAACGTGAGAGGAAACAGAGGAAGGAGATGATCTCTTGTTGGGCTAGAATAGGAAAGTGCTTAATGGGCCAGCAGGTTTTTCCTAATAAAACGATTCCATTCCTATTTTTAAAATTAGGAAACTAAAACAATAAAAAGGAAATCAAATCAATTCGAATAAAGAGTTTTATATACTAAAATTATCGAAAAATAAAATGTAGATGATGAGCATTATTCCACGGCCAAAATAAAAAAAAAAAAAATGTTTTCAGAAAATCCCTAAAGGCTTTATTTCTTTTGCAAATAATTTTAAATAAAACTTTGGTTTTTCTTGGCTCAATATTTTCAAAATGCCCTGATTTTGAGGGTCATTTTCTCCGCTTTTTCTTGCTTGCAAGAATTTATTTTTCGGGTATTTCTGGGAAGAAAAATAGAGAAGCAAGTGCAAATATTTGAAAGAATTAAATTGCAAAACTCCGCTCAAATTCTTTATAGTTGAAGAAGTCATGTCATCTTCTCTCATTGATTTTAATAGGATGAATTTGAATTTACCGGAGAAGGGAAAGTCATTTTATTCCTCTCATTCAAAAGTTTTTGAAAAGGTTCAAATTTCACTCAAGTTTAATTCACTCAAGCAAACAAACAAACAATTCAATTAATTATATTAACATTCCAAAATTTGGGATGTTACAAACCTACCATTACTTAAAATGAATCTCATCCTAGATTCAAGAGGCTAGCAAGAAAAGGTTAGGGTTGGGGTCTTCTAGCAAATGTCTTGGTCGAAGGTCAGGTGCTACCACACTTAAAAACAAGGTCATGGTTCCAATAAACTCAGATATTTCCTCCGAGGGCTGACAATGTATGTCTCTTCACATATCTTACAATAGCTCCTTCATTAAAGCTCTTCCGTCAAGCATAGAGTTTTCCTCAAAAGCTTGGGTCGGTTCACAAAGTTGAAGTTCGTCCGAGACCGGATCTTCTTAGCTGATGGGTCTGTGTCCATTCTAAACAACTATCAAACACTCATGGTGGTCTACAATTTATGGTTTTCCCTGCAGAAAACGGGTCTGGGTTGAACCTCACCAGATAACCTACGCTTGGCAACGCTTGCCTCAGAAGGGGTTCCATCGCCCTACCATTCTATGGTTTTATGGCTTATAGCGCCGACACTCTTCAAAGGTTTTCAAGTCTCTCTGATTTTCCATCAACATATGATAGTTCATGATAGAAGTCTTCGTATGGGGCCAATCCATCCTGCATTTGAATCATTACCACATACGTAAATATCGAATCACGATTCTAACACTTGGGCATACTCACAAGCATTGCAGAATTTCTCTTGTCCTCTAATTGGGTTCGAGTAAATCCATGGTTTCGCAAGCCAAACAAAACATCTATCGTTACTTCACCACTCTTAGGTTTTTATGTAACCTCCTACGTAAACGAGGCTGATTGGATCACTGATTCTTCCAAATTTATTCCTTTATCAAGGTTACAACGGTTCCTTCTCAAAATCCTCGGCCTGTGGGTTATGGCCCACTTCAACACTAGTGCAGCTTTAACTCATCCTTGAGTAACTCTCTTGTTACACCTCCTTTGAATCCAGTACTGCTTTCTTCATACCATCATATCAAAACAAAATTCCAACTTATTTTGTCCAGCTTCCTTCTATGGACCATCATGGATAACACATTTCTTTCTTCATTGATCCTGTGGTTTTACAGAGTACTATGACCAAAAAAAATGCACAAGTTTATCCATAAATCTCATTATTTTCATATCAATCTTTCATTACATCCTTAACCATTTTCGTGAATCCAAATTCCAAAAGTTTATTACAAATGCTGCCACCCACATGGTTTGGTATGGTCGCATTACTTCCAACTTTATTCATTTATCCTCCTCGAGGATTCTTCATCCCCACCGAAGTGTGCGACATGAGCCTTGAAATCTTCAATCTTCTTTTTCATCATGGTGGTCTTGAGCTTCACCTTCATCATCTCTACATGCACTTCGCTTAGGTATTCCTGAGTATAACGGAGTCTTGCTTCAAGTATTCTCCGATCCGCGTATGGCTTCCATGGCTGCTTCACTAACAGCGTCAAGAAAGTTGCTTGTGGCACACGTGAGATGAAAAGTAATGCCCCATCCTCTTTGGGCAAACTCTTTCAAACGGTGGAGGTGTACTCCACATACCAAAGTTCCACCCCTTTGCATGAAGGGTAGCCTTTGTAGACCGTGCATCTCCTTCAAGGTGAATATGCTTCATCATGTCCTTCAGATCTTCGGTAATCATGATCACTTGTCGTGGTCATGATGGTTTCCGGACCTTTAAGGAAAGACTCAGAAGGGTCGCCATCTGCAGTTGTATAACAAAAGTGGTGCTCGTAATGAGGTACATATCTCCGGGCACACATTCATATCATCCAAACAAAACTTCAAACTCAATTCCAATTTCCTGTTTATGCATCACAACTCACTTTCTTCCATGTTCATCCAGAATATTAATTTCAAGATAAAATATGACAACTCCTTAAAGCTTTTCAGCATGTGACATTACAACTTTATTGAGTCATGAACTATTACAAACTCGAGAAATCTATTACATAACTCAACTCATTGAGCTCATGAAAAGGAAATTGCTTTCTACTACTCTTATTATCCATATCAAAATCCCAACTACTCAACTCCAGCTTTCATCTTGTCGGGACATTTAATAGCATAATGTCCTGCCTCCTTGCAGCGAAAACAAATGACTTCCGACATGTCTCGGGCTTTTTGTGATTATGCGGCTCCTTGGATTCTTGGTTTTTTTCCGGCATTTACTAGCGTAATGACCTAAATCCTTGCACCTGTAATGTGATATGACTCAAGTCCTTCTCTCGCAAAAATTGTGTTGCTCTCGGTTGCCTTCCTTTTCTCTTCCGGATTTCTCTCAGAATGATCAGAGTTTCTATCTCCGGGGTCAAACTTCACTTCATTGTCGGAAATATCCTGGATACTCCTTTCTTTCCTTGGTGCAACATCGTGAAAATGTCCTTCTTCTCCACATGAATAGCGTGCATTGAGTAAAATCTGTTGAGACCTTCTCCATCCGTGTCTTCAACACTTTCACCACATCGGTTCTTCTAGATCTTCCTTGAGGGCTTTTTTCATTCCATCTTCCCGCTTCGAATAGTTTGTTGCACCGTGGAGTAAATGTGACACTGCACCGGTAGTGGGTGGTTCCTTCACACAGAAGCAAGTCACCGCTAGTTGGGCATTCCTCACCGGGTGTTTCTCCTCACAATGAGGGCATCCATCTTTGTGTTCCTCCCGGTGTGTCCTATTTCTCCGCAAATCTTGCAGTGCACAAGGTTTACTTTTGGTGCATCATTGTGTTTCCGGATAAGACGGATTTCAACAGGTCTTCTTGAATTCCTCCCAAGTTCTTGCTCCATTAAATCCTCAGATGGCTTGATGCATGTTCCACCAGGTTGCAGCACTTTCAGAAAGTATTGAAGAGCATATTGAACCTCATACTTCCTTGAAACCAAATTGCTCCTCAAGTGATTTTCCATGTTCTCGATCCATAGCTCGCTGGCTGAGTCTTCGTCCAGAGAATATCAGTCCAACTTCATTCATCATCTATGGGGTTCAAGGGTTTTAGGGTGAGATGAGAGAGGTGGGGAGGATATACACACAATACAACCAATAGTTTTTGAAGAAACAAGTTTTATTTTGGGGCTGTCGAAAACATCAAACAAATGACAGCTCACAAATCATCGATCTAACGAGGTGTATAGCAGGGTTTGGTCTTCTAAAGGTCAAATAATTCTTCAGATCCTTCAAGTCTTCGAGTCTTCAACTGTTGTAGATTCTAATGGAGAAATCCTCTTTACTCAAGGGGTCATCAGCCTCCGATATCAAATCCTTCTTGAGCGCCTTCATTGATCCTCCGGTGATCAAAGGATAAGGGTATATTCTAACTATTTGAGGTGAGAGGGTCTATCTGATAAAATCAGAAAAGACGAGAAGTAAAGGATCCTTTTGAAAATAAAGTTTTAGAGATTTCCTGTCCTAGGGCTTTCCGATTTCTAGGTCACGCCCTACACCAACATGTGCTCGATACCATTTCAGAGAGCGACCGACCTCGACGGTCAAGCTCTTCCGTGTTATCGTACATCCTCGGATCAAGATGTCGGCACACACAAGACATCAATGTATATATCAAAGTGCAATCACATGTATAAATAACGAAATGATATATACCTCATAATACTCAGCGGAAACAATCAAACGGGTGTGGAGTCCCATCAACGCCATCGGCAGGTTGAGTGTAGACCGAACCTCAGATCGTAATTCTTACTCGTCGAGGAAATATCTGCAACATGATACGCTGCAGCCGTGTAGGTCAAGACATTGAATGTACCGCAAGATCACAATAAAGAAAAACAGATGATAAACTATACTATATGCAATATGGCTTTGTGGCTCAGATTCGAATTTTGTTTATGTAAAAGCTGGTTTTATTTTACCTACATCAAAGGAATAAATGAAGTCTGTACTATGGAGTTTTCTATCATGACATGGTTCCGCCAACCGATGTCTCATAGCCCAAAATCATCATAAGTTGCCCACAATTGTTATCAATCCGTGTTGAGAGTTCCAGATAGATCCAAGTCCAGATGCTCAAATTGTCCGTGAATCGGGACACGGCTAATCGATTAGGTTTAAACCTCTCGCAGAGGTTTGTACACTTTACCCGCAAGATTCGATCCTCTCTTTACGCTCTCGCACTTCGTGTGTTTGAGAACAAGATGACCAAACATGGTCTTCCAAAGAGTTCCTCCGACCACCGTCCGCACTCAACCCATCCTACCGTAGTTCTACATCTGCTAGTACCGCCCCAGCCAGAGTCACAACTAAGGTCAACCAAGCCAGAGCCCATAATGACTTGCGGTTGCACAGTAAGCTTCCGGCATGAAGTATTCTTCCGCCTCTTTGAGTCTGGGTGAAGCTCGCAAGATGTCATGGCGCTTCTCCATGCATCCCGCCAACCACCGGTTTCTCCAGGTGCCCACAACCGCCCTTCACCCAAAGAGTGTGTATTGAATTCTTGTCTCGAGTCTTGAAGTCTTGAGGTCTTGAAGATGCAGTCCTTGCAGATTCCATCATGGAGTTGTCGCCATTGACGAGAGTCCTCCATTCTCACACCACTCGAACACTCATACCAAACCCCGCCTACTATAGCGTAGCATTAGAATAAAATAACGCCCCGGCTTGGTAACAGGGTGATGGGTTCCTACCTCATGCATACTACTCAACTACAAGGATTCAATAACACTACCGAGGGGTGGTTGCAAAGGTGCCACTAAATGCAATAAAACATAGGTAAGAAAGCATGGTCAAAGTGAACTTGCTCGGTGATGTTGACGAAGAAGAATTATCGCTTCAAGAAATAACTTGATAGACTACTCGCCACTCTCGATGAAATCTATATAACAAACATATCATTCACATAAGCACTCACACTAACAATCAAAACAAAAGAGAGAGCTAATAAGAATCAAGGAACTTCAAATAAAACTAGGGAGTCTTCTTCACAACATTCACAAAAATAGTTTTGTCTAACGGAAAATAAAACACTAAAATAACAGAGAATAAAATATAAATTTAGTTAAGACAAAGAAAAAATAAAGTATTTTTTCATAAAGCTATTTTGAAAGTATTTTCAATTGGGAGTTAAAAGAGAGAAATCCATTGCAAGTTATTAGCTAACTTGAATTGATTTCACGATAACAAAATAAAAATAAATATAAAAACTTGTTGAACACCTACTGTTTAACTAATAGAAACCAAACATAAACTTTCTGAAATATAAAATAAAATAATTTAAAACAACTATAGAAAAGAAGTAGCTATAATTCAATAGAACTAAAACAGAATTTGTTTTACATGAAACAATAAGCTAAAATACTCAAACAATTTTGAAGTTTTTACCACTGGTAAATATGATCACTAGTGATCAGTAGAAAAAGAATCAAATAAAAATCTATTTTAAACTCCCGAATAAGCAAAACAAGCTTTAATTCAAATCTGATCTAACTCAATTTTTATAAATCCAAACATAGACAAATTATATATTTTTGAAACTACAAGAAAATTGTGATCTAACGCAAAAAGAATCAGCATCATTGGACTTCTAGATCAAAAGTTATAAGCTAAACAAGAACGGAACTAAATCTGTTACGGAAATAAATCTGAAAACGAAAACGGAGTTACCTGACGTGAGGCAGAGATGGCAGGAAGGAGACGGCGATGTGGAGGGCTGCTCCGGAGAGGGGGCGAGGTCGCCGCAAGGGTGGGGGTGTGGCGGAGGAGGGGTCGGCGCTGGGGAGGTGGCGCCATGATGGGGAGGTTCCAGGAGAGCCCCGGTGAGCGCTTTAGGCAGGAAAAGGAGGACGGTGGCGAGAAGGCTACGGGCAGGAGGGGCGGTGATGGGAAAATGGAACGAGGAGAGGGGGGGTTTTATAGGCGGTCTCGGGAGGCGCTGGGATGGAAAGACGAGGAGATCGGAAGGTGGAGATTTCTGCTCCATGGATATGGAAAGCTTCAGAACGTGAGAGGAAACAGAGGAAGGAGATGATCTCTTGTTGGGCTAGAATAGGAAAGTGCTTAATGGGCCAGCAGGTTTTTCCTAATAAAACGATTCCATTCCTATTTTTAAAATTAGGAAACTAAAACAATAAAAAGGAAATCAAATCAATTCGAATAAAGAGTTTTATATACTAAAATTATCGAAAAATAAAATGTAGATGATGAGCATTATTCCACGGCCAAAATAAAAATTAAAAAATGTTTTTCAGAAAATCCCTAAAGGCTTTATTTCTTTTTGCAAATAATTTTAAATAAAACTTTGGTTTTTCTTGGCTCAATATTTTCAAAATGCCCTGATTTTGAGGGTCATTTTCTCCGCTTTTTCTTGCTTGCAAGAATTTATTTTTCGGGTATTTCGGGAAGAAAAATAGAGAAGCAAGTGCAAATATTTGAAAGAATTAAATTGCAAAACTCCGCTCAAATTCTTTATAGTTGAAGAAGTCATGTCATCTTCTCTCATTGATTTTAATAGGATGAATTTGAATTTACCGAGAAGGGAAAGTCATTTTATTCCTCTCATTCAAAAGTTTTTGAAAAGGTTCAAATTTCACTCAAGTTTAATTCACTCAAGCAAACAAACAAACAATTCAATTAATTATATTAACATTCCAAAATTTGGGATGTTACAAACCTACCACACTTAAAATGAATCTCATCCCTAGATTCAAGAGGCTAGCAAGAAAAGGTTAGGGTTGGGGTCTTCTAGCAAATGTCTTGGTCGAAGGTCAGGGTGCTACCACACTTAAAAACAAGGTCATGGTTCCAATAAACTCAGATATTTCCTCCGAGGGCTGACAATGTATGTCTCTTCACATATCTTACAATAGCTCCTTCATTAAAGCTCTTCCGTCGTAAGCATAGAGTTTTCTCAAAAGCTTGGGTCGGTTCACAAAGTTGAAGTTCATCCGAGACCGGATCTTCTTAGCTGATGGGTCTGTGTCCATTCTAAACAACTATCAAACACTCATGGTGGTCTACAATTTATGGTTTTCTCCTGCAGAAAACGGGTCTGGGTTGAACCTCACCAGATAACCTACGCTTGGCAACGGTTTCGTCAGAAGGGGTTCCATCGCCCTACCATTCTATGGTTTTAGGGCTTATAGCGCCGACACTCTTCAAAGGTTTTCAAGTCTCTCTGATTTTCCATCAACATATGATAGTTCATGATAGAAGTCTTCGTATGGGGCCAATCCATCCTGCATTTGAATCATTACCACATACGTAAATATCGAATCACGATTCTAACACTTGGGCATACTCACAAGCATTGCAGAATTTCTCTTGTTCTCTAATTGGGTTCGAGTAAATCCATGGTTTCGCAAGCCAAACAAAACATCTATCGTTACTTCACCACTCTTAGGTTTTTATGTAACCTCCTACGTAAACGATGCTGATTGGATCACCGATTCTTCCAAATTTATTCCTTTATCAAGGTTACAACGTTCCTTCTCAAAATCCTCGGCCTGTGGGTTATGGCCCACTTCAACACTAGTGCAGCTTTAACTCATCCTTGAGTAACTCTCTTGTTACACCTCCTTTGTCCAGTACTGCTTCTTCATACCATCATATCAAAACAAAATTCCAACTTATTTTGTCCAGCTTCCTTCTATGGACCATCATGGATAACACATTTCTTTCTTCATTGATCCTGTGGTTTTACAGAGTACTATGACCAAAAAAAAATGCACAAGTTTATCCATAAATCTCATTATTTTCATATCAATCTTTCATTACATCCTTAACCATTTTCGTGAATCCAAATTCCAAAAGTTTATTACAAATGCTGCCACCCACATGGTTTGGTATGGTCAGCATTACTTCCAACTTTATTCATTTATCCTCCTCGAGGATTCTTCATCCCACCGAAGTGTGCGATATGAGCCTTGAAATCTTCAATCTTCTTTTTCATCATGGTGGTCTTGAGCTTCACCTTCATCATCTCTACATGCACTTCGCTTAGGTATTCCTGAGTATAACGGAGTCTTGCTTCAAGTATTCTCCGATCCGGTGATGGCTTCCATGGCTGCTTCACTAACAGCGTCAAGAAAGTTGCTTGTGGCACACGTGAGATGAAAAGTAATGCCCCATCCTCTTTGGGCAAACTCTTTCAAACGGTGGAGGTGTACTCCACATACCAAAGTTCCACTCCCTTTGCATGAAGGGTAGCCTTTGTAGACTGCATCTCCTTCAAGGTGAATATGCTTCATCATGTCCTTCAGATCTTCGGTAATCATGATCACTTGTCGTGGTCATGATGGTTTCCGGACCTTTAAGGAAAGACTCATAAGGGTCGCCATCTGCAGTTGTATAACAAAAGTGGTGCTCGTAATGAGGTACATATCTCCGGGCACACATTCATATCATCCAAACAAAACTTCAAACTCAATTCCAATTTCCTGTTTATGCATCACAACTCACTTTCTTCCATGTTCATCCAGAATATTAATTTCAAGATAAAATATGACAACTCCTTAAAGCTTTTCAGCATGTGACATTACAACTTTATTGAGTCATGAACTATTACAAACTCGAGAAATCTATTACATAACTCAACTCATTGAGCTCATGAAAAGGAAATTGCTTTCTACTACTCTTATTATCCATATCAAAATCCCAACTACTCAACTCCAGCTTTCATCTTGTCGGGACATTTAATAGCATAATGTCCTGCCTCCTTGCAGCGAAAACAAATGACTTCCGACATGTCTCGGGCTTCTTTGTGATTATGCGGCTCCTTGGATTCTTGGTTTCTTTTCTCGGCATTTACTAGCGAATGACCTAAATCCTTGCACCTGTAATGTGATATGACTCAAGTCCTTCTCTCGCAAAAATTGTGTTGCTCTCGGTTGCCTTCCTTTCTCTTCCTGGATTTCTCTCAGAATGATCGAGTTTCTATCTCCGGGGTCAAACTTCACTTCATTGTCGGAAATATCCTGGATACTCCTTTCTTTCCTTGGTGCAACATCGTGAAAATGTCCTTCTTCTCCACATGAATAGCGTGCATTGAGTAAAATCTGTTGAGACCTTCTCCATCCGTGTCTTCAACACTTTCACCATTATCGGTTCTTCTAGATCTTCCTTGAGGGCTTCTTTCATTCCATCTTCCCGCTTCGAATAGTTTGTTGCACCGTGGAGTAAATGTGACACCGCACCGGTAGTGGGTGGTTCCTTCACACAGAAGCAAGTCACCGCTAGTTGGGCATTCCTCACCGGGTGTTTCTCCTCACAATGAGGGCATCCATCTTTGTGTTCCTCCCGGTGTGTCCTATTTCTCCGCAAATCTTGCAGCACAAGGTTTACTTTTGGTGCATCATTGTGTTTCCGGATAAGACGTGATTTCAACAGGTCTTCTTGAATTCCTCCCAAGTTCTTGCTCCATTAAATCCTCAGATGGCTTGATGCATGTTCCACCAGGTTGCAGACTTTCTCAGAAAGTATTGAAGAGCATATTGAACCTCATACTTCCTTGAAACCAAATTGCTCCTCAAGTGATTTTCCATGTTCTCAGATCCATAGCTCTGCCGGCTGAGTCTTCGTCCAGAGAATATCACCCAACTTCATTCATCATCTATGGGGTTCAAGGGTTTTAGGGTGAGATGAGAGAGGTGGGGGGATATACACACAATACAACCAATAGTTTTTGAAGAAACAAGTTTTATTTTGGGGCTGTCGGAAAACATCAAACAAATGACAGCTCACAAATCATCGATCTAACGAGGTGTATAGCAGGGTTTGGTCTTCTAAAGGTCAAATAATTCTTCAGATCCTTCAAGTCTTCGAGTCTTCAACTGTTGTAGATTCTAATGGAGAAATCCTCTTTACTCAAGGGGTCATCAGCCTCCGATATCAAATCCTTCTTGAGCGCCTTCATTGATCCTCCGGTGATCAAAGGATAAGGGTATATTCTAACTATTTGAGGTGAGAGGGTCTATCTGATAAAATCAGAAAAGACGAGAAGTAAAGGATCCTTTGAAAATAAAGTTTTAGAGATTTCCTGTCCTAGGGCTTTCCGATTTCTAGGTCACGCCCCACACCAACATGTGCTCGATACCATTTCAGAGCGACCGACCTCGACGGTCAAGCTTCCGTGTTATCGTACATCCTCGGATCAAGATGTCGGCACACACAAGACATCAATGTATATATCAAAGTGCAATCACATGTATAAATAACGAAATGATATATACCTCATAATACTCAGCGGAAACAATCAAACGGGTGTGGAGTCCCATCAACGCCATCGGCAGGTTGAGTGTAGACCGTAACCTCAGATCGTAATTCTTACTGTCGAGGAAATATCTGCAACATGATACGCTGCAGCCGTGTAGGTCAAGACATTGAATGTACCGCAAGATCACAATAAAAAGAAACAGATGATAAACTATACTATATGCAATATGGCTTTGTGGCTCAGATTCGAATTTTGTTTATGTAAAAGCTGGTTTTATTTTACCTACATCAAAGGAATAAATGAAGTCTGTACTATGGAGTTTTCTATCATGACATGGTTCCGCCAACCGATGTCTCATAGCCCAAAATCATCATAAGTTGCCCACAATTGTTATCAATCCGTGTTGAGAGTTCCAGATAGATCCAAGTCCAGATGCTCAAATTGTCCGTGAATCGGGACACGGCTAATCGATTAGGTTTAAACCTCTCGCAGAGGTTTGTACACTTTACCCGCAAGATTCGATCCTCTCTTTACGCTCTCGCACTTCAGGTGTTTGAGAACAAGATGACCAAACATGGTCTTCCAAAGAGTTCCTCCGACCACCGTCCGCACTCAACCCATCCTACCGTAGTTCTACATCTGCTAGTACCGCCCCAGCCAGAGTCACAACTAAGGTCAACCAAGCCAGAGCCCATAATGACTTGCGGTTGCATGTAAGCTTCCGGCATGAAGTATTCTTCCGCCTCTTTGAGTCTGGGTGAAGCTCCGCAAGATGTCATGGCGCTTCTCCATGCATCCCGCCAACCACTGGTTTCTCCAGGTGCCCACAACCGCCCTTCACCCAAAGAGTGTATTGAATTTTGTCTCGAGTCTTGAAGTCTTGAGGTCTTGAAGATGCAGTCCTTGCAGATTCCATCATGGAGTTGTCGCCATTGACGAGAGTCCTCCATTCTCACACCACTCCCGAACACTCATACCAAACCCCGCCTACTATAGCGTAGCATTAAAATAAAATAACGCCCCGGCTTGGTAACAGGGGATGGGTTCCTACCTCATGCATACTACTCAACTACAAGGATTCAATAACACTACTGAGGGGTGGTTGCAAAGGTGCCACTAAATGCAATAAAACATAGGTAAGAAAGCATGGTCAAAGTGAACTTGCTCGGTGATGTTGACGAAGAAGAATTATCGCTTCAAGAAATAACTTGATAGACTACTCGCTACTCTCTGATGAAATCTATATAACAAACATATCATTCACATAAGCACTCACACTAACAATCAAAACAAAAGAGAGAGCTTAATAAGAATCAAGGAACTTCAAATAAAACTAGGAGTCTTCTTCACAACATTCACAAAAATAGTTTTGTCTAACGGAAAATAAAACACTAAAATAACAGAGAATAAAATATAAATTTAGTTAAGACAAAGAAAAATAAAGTATTTTTTCATAAAGCTATTTTGAAAGTATTTTCAATTGGGAGTTAAATAGTAGAGAAATCCATTGCAAGTTATTAGCTAACTTGAATTGATTTCACGATAACAAAATAAAATAAATATAAAAACTTGTTGAACACCTACTGTTTAACTAATAGAAACCAAACATAAACTTTCTGAAATATAAAATAAAATAATTTAAAACAACTATAGAAAAGAAGTAGCTATAATTCAATAGAACTAAAACAGAATTTGTTTTACATGAAACAATAAGCTAAAATACTCAAACAATTTTGAAGTTTTTACCACTGGTAAATATGATCACTAGTGATCAGTAGAAAAAGAATCAAATAAAATCTATTTTAAACTCCCGAATAAGCAAAACAAGCTTTAATTCAAATCTGATCTAACTCAATTTTTATAAATCCAAACATAGACAAATTATATATTTTGAAACTACAAGAAAATTGTGATCTAACGCAAAAGAATCAGCATCATTGGACTTCTAGATCAAAAGTTATAAGCTAAACAAGAACGGAACTAAATCTGTTACGGAAATAAATCTGAAAACGAAAACGGAGTTACCTGACGTGAGGCAGAGATGGCAGGAAGGAGACGGCGATGTGGAGGGCTGCTCAAGCGAGGGGGCGAGGTCGCCGGGCAGGGTGGGGTGGCGGAGGAGGGGTCGGCGCTGGGGAGGTGGCGCCATGGCGATGGGGAGGTTCCAGGAGAGCTCCCGTGAGCGCTTTAGGCAGGAAAAGGAGGACGGTGGCAGAAGGCTACGGGCAGGAGGGGCGGGTGATGGGAAAATGGAACGAGGAGAGGGAGGGGTTTTATAGGCGGTCTCGGAGGCGCTGGGATGGAAAGACGAGGAGATCGAAGGTGGAGATTTCTGCTCCATGGACATGGAAAGCTTCAGTAACGTGAGAGGAAACAGAGGAAGGAGATGATCTCTTGTTGGGCTAGAATAGGAAAGTGCTTAATGGGCCAGCAGGTTTTTCCTAATAAAACGATTCCATTCCTATTTTTAAAATTAGGAAACTAAAACAATAAAAGGAAATCAAATCAATTCGAATAAAGAGTTTTATATACTAAAATTATCAGAAAAATAAAATGTAGATGATGAGCATTATTCCACGGCCAAAATAAAAACTTAAAAAATGTTTTTCAGAAAATCCCTAAAGGCTTTATTTCTTTTGCAAATAATTTTAAATAAAACTTTGGTTTTTCTTGGCTCAATATTTTCAAAATGCCCTGATTTTGAGGGTCATTTTCTCCGCTTTTTCTTGCTTGCAAGAATTTATTTTTCGGGTATTTCTCGGGAAGAAAAATAGAGAAGCAAGTGCAAATATTTGAAAGAATTAAATTGCAAAACTCCGCTCAAATTCTTTATAGTTGAAGAAGTCATGTCATCTTCTCTCATTGATTTTAATAGGATGAATTTGAATTTACCGGAGAAGGGAAAGTCATTTTATTCCTCTCTTTCAAAAGTTTTTGAAAAGGTTCAAATTTCACTCAAGTTTAATTCACTCAAGCAAACAAACAAACAATTCAATTAATTATATTAACATTCCAAAATTTGGGATGTTACAAACCTACTACACTTAAAATGAATCTCATCCTCTAGATTCAAGAGGCTAGCAAGAAAAGGTTAGGGTTGGGGTCTTCTAGCAAATGTCTTGGTCGAAGGTCAGGGTGCTACCACACTTAAAAACAAGGTCATGGTTCCAATAAACTCAGATATTTCCTCCGAGGGCTGACAATGTATGTCTCTTCACATATCTTACAATAGCTCCTTCATTAAAGCTCTTCCGCCGTAAGCATAGAGTTTTCCTCAAAAGCTTGGGTCGGTTCACAAAGTTGAAGTTCATCCGAGACCGGATCTTCTTAGCTGATGGGTCTGTGTCCATTCTAAACAACTATCAAACACTCATGGTGGTCTACAATTTATGGTTTTCTCCTGCAGAAAACGGGTCTGGGTTGAACCTCACCGTATAACCTACGCTTGGCAACGGTTTCCTCAGAAGGGGTTCCATCGTCCTACCATTCTATGGTTTTAGGGCTTATAGCGCCGACACTCTTCAAAGGTTTTCAAGTCTCTCTGATTTTCCATCAACATATGATAGTTCATGATAGAAGTCTTCGTATGGGGCCAATCCATCCTGCATTTGAATCATTACCACATACGTAAATATCGAATCACGATTCTAACACTTGGGCATACTCACAAGCATTGCAGAATTTCTCTTGTCCTCGAATTGGGTTCGAGTAAATCCATGGTTTCGCAAGCCAAACAAAACATCTATCGTTACTTCACCACTCTTAGGTTTTTATGTAACCTCCTACGTAAACGTATGCTGATTGGATCACGATTCTTCCAAATTTATTCCTTTATCAAGGTTACAACGGTTCCTTCTCAAAATCCTCGGCCTGTGGGTTATGGCCCACTTCAACACTAGTGCAGCTTTAACTCATCCTTGAGTAACTCTCTTGTTACACCTCCTTTAAATCCAGTACTACTGCTTCTTCATACCATCATATCAAAACAAAATTCCAACTTATTTTGTCCAGCTTCCTTCTATGGACCGTCATGGATAACACATTTCTTTCTTCATTGATCCTGTGGTTTTACAGAGTACTATGACCAAAATAAATGCACAAGTTTATCCATAACATCTCATTATTTTCATATCAATCTTTCATTACATCCTTAACCATTTTCGTGAATCCAAATTCCAAAAGTACTTTATTACAAATGCCGCCACCCACATGGTTTGGTATGGTCGCATTACTTCCAACTTTATTCATTTATCCTCCTCGAGGATTCTTCATCCCACCGAATTGTGCGACATGTGCCTTGAAATCTTCAATCTTCTTTTTCATCATGGTGGCCTTGAGCTTCACCTTCATCATCTCTACATGCACTTCGCTTAGGTATTCCTGAGTATAACGGAGTCTTGCTTCAAGTATTTCTCCGATCCGGTGATGGCTTCCATGGCTGCTTCACTAACAGCGTCAAGAAAGTTGCTTGTGGCACACGTGAGATGAAAAGTAATGCCCCATCCTCTTTGGGCAAACTCTTTCAAACGGTGGAGGTGTACTCCACATACCAAAGTTCCACCCTTTTGCATGAAGGGTAGCCTTTGTAGACTGCATCTCCTTCAAGGTGAATATGCTTCATCATGTCCTTCAGATCTTCGGTAATCATGATCACTTGTCGTGGTCATGATGGTTTCCGACCTTTAAGGAAAGACTCATAAAGGGTCGTCATCTGCAGTTGGAAACAAAAATGATGCTCGTAATGAAGGTACTTATCTCCTGGGCACACATTCATATCATCCAAACAAAACTTCAAACTCAATTCCAATTTCCTGTTTATGCATCACAACTCACTTTCTTCCATGTTCATCCAGAATATTAATTTCAAGATAAAATATGACAACTCCTTAAAGCTTTTCAGATGTGACATTACAACTTTATTGAGTCATGAACTATTACAAACTCGAGAAATCTATTACATAACTCAACTCATTGAGCTCATGAAAAGGAAATTGCTTTCTACTACTCTTATTATCCATATCAAAATTCCAACTACTCAACTCCAGCTTTCATCTTGTCGGGACATTTAATAGCATAATGTCCTGCCTCCTTGCAGCGAAAACAAATGACTTCCGACATGTCTCGGGCTTTTTGTGATTATGCGGCTCCTTGGATTCTTGGTTTCTTTTCCGGCATTTACTAGCGAATGACCTAAATCCTTGCACCTGTAATGTGATATGACTCAAGTCCTTCTCTCGCAAAAATTGTGTTGCTCTCGGTTGCCTTCCTTTTCTTCCTGGATTTCTCTCGAATGATCGTAGTTTCTATCTCCGGGGTCAAACTTCACTTCTATTGTCGGAAATATCCTGGATACTCCTTTCTTTCCTTGGTGCAACATCGTGAAAATGTCCTTCTTCTCCACATGAATAGCGTGCATTGAGTAAAATCTGTTGAGACCTTCTCCATCCGTGTCTTCAACACTTTCACCACATCGGTTCTTCTAGATCTTCCTTGAGGGCTTCTTTCATTCCATCTTCCTGTTCGAATAGTTTGTTGCACCGTGGAGTAAATGTGACATCGCACCGGTAGTGGGTGGTTCCTTCACACAGAAGCAAGTCACCCGCTAGTTGGGCATTCCTCACCGGGTGTTTCTCCTCACAATGAGGGCATCCATCTTGTGTGTCCTCCTGGTGTGTCCTATTTCTCCGCAAATCTTGCAGCACAAGGTTTACTTTGGTGCATCATTGTGTTTCCGGATAAGACGTGATTTCAACAGGTCTTCTTGAATTCCTCCCAAGTTCTTGCTCCATTAAATCCTCAGTATGGCTTGATGCATGTTCCACCAGGTTGCAGCACTTTCTGAAAGTATTGAAGAGCATATTGAACCTCATACTTCCTTGAAACCAAATTGCTCCCAAGTGATTTTCCATGTTCTCGATCCATAGCTCGCCTCGGCTGAGTCTTCGGTCCAGAGAATATCAGTCCAACTTCATTCATCATCTATGGGGTTCAAGGGTTTTAGGGTGAGATGAGAGAGGTGGGGAGGATATACACAATACAACCAATAGTTTTTGAAGAAACAAGTTTTATTTTGGGGCTGTCGAAAACATCAAACAAATGACAGCTCACAAATCATCGTGATCTAACGAGGTGTATAGCAGGGTTTGGTCTTCTAAAGGTCAAATAATTCTTCAGATCCTTCAAGTCTTCGGAGTCTTCAACTGTTGTAGATTCTAATGGAGAAATCCTCTTTACTCAAGGGGTCATCAGCCTCCGATATCAAATCCTTCTTGGAGCGCCTTCATTGATCCTCCGGTGATCAAAGGATAAGGGTATATTCTAACTATTTGAGGTGAGAGGGTCTATCTGATAAAATCAGAAAAGACGAGAAGTAAAGGATCCTTTGAAAATAAAGTTTTAGAGATTTCCTGTCCTAGGGCTTTCCGATTTCTAGGGTCACGCCCTACACCAACATGTGCTCGATACCATTTCAGAAGCGACCGACCTCGACGGTCAAGCTCGTGTTATCGTACATCCTCGGATCAAGATGTCGGCACACACAAGACATCAATGTATATATCAAAGTGCAATCACATGTATAAATAACGTAAATGATATATACCTCATAATACTCAGCGGAAACAATCAAACGGGTGTGGAGTCCCATCAACGCCATCGGCAGGTTGAGTGTAGACCGTAACTCAGATCGTAATTCTTACTGTCGAGAAATATCTGCAACATGATACGTTGCAGCTGTAGGTCAAGACATTGAATGTACCGCAAGATCACAATATGAGAAAACAGATGATAAACTATACTATATGCAATATGGCTTTGTGGCTCAGATTCGAATTTTGTTTATGTAAAAGCTGGTTTTATTTTACCTACATCAAAGGCAATAAATGAAGTCTGTACTATGGAGTTTTCTATCATGACATGGTTCCGCCAACCGATGTCTCATAGCCCAAAATCATCATAGGTTGCCCACAATTGTTATCAATCCGTGTTGAGAGTTCCGAGATAGATCCAAGTCCAGATGCTCAAATTGTCCGTAATCGGGACACGGCTAATCGATTAGGTTTAAACCTCTCGCAGAGGTTTGTACACTTTACCCGCAAGATTCGATCCTCTCTTTACGCTCTCGCACTTCAGTGTGTTTGAGAACAAGATGACCAAACATGGTCTTCCAAAGAGTTCCTCCGACCACCGTCCGTACTCAACCCATCCTACCGTAGTTCTACATCTGCTAGTACCGCCCCAGCCAGAGTCACAACTAAGGTCAACCAAGCCAGAGCCCATAATGACTTGCGGTTGCACAGTAAGCTTCCGGCATGAAGTATTCTTCCGCCTCTTTGAGTCTGGGTGAAGCTTTC